>PVJD01002997.1:0-178761 GCA_004026545.1 Mormoops blainvillei | reverse complement strand
ACGAGACAGATCCTGACATTATCCCCTTTTCCACAGATGAGGAACCGGCAGCAGAAAGGCCCGACAATCTCCTCAGGCCCCCGCACAGGACTCGCTGGTTTCCCACCATCATCACTTGTCTAGTTCAACAGAAATCACTTCATTGCTGATGAACTGAGAGCCTGAGAGAAGACGACAAGGCAGCTGTAGAGTTTTTATTCCACTAAGAGTTTAAGACCAAGTGTTTGGTCAAAAGAGACCCATGTAATCCTTACCAGCTGGCTTGCTTCCCTGCCTGCCTCCTGACTCATTCCTTCAATTGTTCAACAAAAGTATGTTGAGCATCTTCCAGATGCCAAGTTCTCTGCCAGGCCCAAGGATACATGGGTGAACAAAGGCTGAACTGTGAAGTTGAGGCTTGAAGGAAAAGAACAGTTAATCAGATCAAGGGTGAGGGATCGGGAAGATGTCCCTCAAGGAAAGCTTGTGCAGTTGCGCTCTGGCGGGAGGCAGCGTGGGTGACAACAGGCTGGAGGGGAGAAATGCAGAGGCATGGGCGCTGTGAAAGTGTCTGGCAGGCCACATGTAAGGACTTTAATTTTTATCTCAAGAGCCAGAAGGTGCCATCGGAAGTACTTTAAATTAAGCAGGACTGCAACATGATCGGATTTGCATTTTGAAAAGATAAAACCCAAATATCTGTCACTAGAGAACTAGTTAGATCCATTGGGCTCTATCCATATAAGGAATACCAGACATGTGTTCATAGAATAAATATAAACTAATAGCATGATTTCTAAAAATATTTTTAACCCTGGCTGGTGTGGCTCAGTGGATTGAGCACCAGCCTGGGAACTGAAGGGTCGCCATATCGATTCCCAGCTAGGGCACATGCCTGGGTTGTGGGCTGGGTCCCCAGTTGTAAGTTTGCGAGAGACAGCGAATTTATGCTTCTCTTGCACATCAATGTTTCTCTACCTCTCTTCCTTTCTCCCTCCCTCCCTCCCTCCCTCCCTCCTTCCTTCCTTCCTTCCTTCCTTCCCCCTCTCTAAAAAATAAATTAAAACTTTTAAAAATATTTAAAAAAATTTTTAAATATATAAGTTACAGAACACTGGGTATTCTATCATTTGTGCAGAAATATGCACATATCAAAACAGTTGATTGTTGTTATTCATGGTAGTTGTCTTCTATAAAGTTGCCACAAACACCGAATTAACAGATACTGAACTATGATTCCCAGGGGGAAATGCAGGGTGAGGTTTCCATGAGGTTCTGGTCACAGTATTTTCATCAACCAATCAATGCACGCACAACTTTATTTTATGTATGCTTCTGTTGAAAGACATCTTATTCAAGGTATATGGTTGATTGATTAACATTGAACTCATAGCCAACAGCACTGAAAGAAACATGCCTAAACAAAGCTCACCTAACACATGTATTTTCTCCTTCAAGCACATCAAAGCTTTCCTGTGTTCTTAGGAACACTGGGCAGAACTTCAGCACTATGATTGGAGGCCATTTTAAACAGCGAAATCAGCAAAACGCACAAAAATGTGAAGAGCATGGCACTGAATAGACTGCAAACAGGACACTTATTTACAGGACCAGAGCTGAACCGAGAAGGCAGAGCGTCGCCTCATTTGACCTCAGCCGGGAACGTGCGTGCTGGGCGCCTCGGGTCTTTCACTGCTCTGCACAAGTCTGCTGACGCCTGTGGACGTGCCTTGGGTATTGAGTTGGGGCTTGCGAGTGAACTTCAGCAGCAGACACATTTGCAAATAGGAAACCTATGCATATGCACAGCAGCTTTATAGGGGGAAATAAACTCCAACTTAGACATAAATTGCAAAAATAAAAATAGTACATGAATACCCATCAACACTTTACCCAGATTCATCTGTTGTCAAGGTTTTATCCCGTTTGCTTTACTATTTGTGGCCACCCTCCCCCTCCTATGTACAAACACACAAACACAGGTAGCACACTTTTTCTTTTTCCTGAACCGTATAAGGGTAAGTTATATACATCATGGCCCTTTACTCCTAAATATGTCAGTGTGTGTTTCCTTAAAAAAGGGATTGTCTTCCAGAACCACAATACACTTACCAGCCTTGGTAAATTTAACCTGGTTACAATGCTTTTTATCTAATCTATCATTCTCTACAATTTTGGAAACACATCCCCAGCCTATCGTTATGTTTTGTGATCTTGATGCTTTGTAACCAATGCTTTTTTGAAAAATAGAATATCCCTCATTTTAGGTTTGTCCGATGACTCCTCACAGTGAGATTCCGGTTGCGCGTTCTCCCCGCAATGCTGCGGAGGCGACGATGGGCAGCACAGTTGTCCTAAAGCACATGGCGTATCTAGGAAGGGAGCTAAGAAACTGGTACTGGGGATTATCTTTGGAGAAGACAGTGGAGACCGTGGGGGATGAAGTGGGGAGGAGAGTGACTCTCCACTCTAGGTTCTTCCATACCTTTTGATTGTGTATTAGGTGCATGTAGTACTTACCCGTAAACTAATTTAAAAAAATTTTTAAATGTGTTTATTAATTTTAGAAAGAGGAAGAAGGAGAGAGACAGAGAGAGAAACATTGATATGTGAGAGAAACATTGACTGCTTGCCTCCCATACGTGTCCCAACCAGGGATTGAACCTTTTGGTGTATAGGACGACGCTCCAACCAACTGAGCTCGAAAACCGGCAAGGGCTCATAAACTAATATTTTAAAAATCCTATAAGGTTGGCGGGTCTGGTATTACTACTCTCATTTTCCATGTGGAGAACCAGGCTTGGAGAGGGTAAGCGAGCATCAGGAAGGCCTCTCCTCCTGGCCTCTGGCCCTGTGGCAAGTACCTGCTGTCACTCAAAATGCTCCTCTGAAACTAAGTGCGTGCAGGTTTCAATAAGTGCCCAGAGGAGGGGAGAGTGAGTGTGGGTGTCAAGGAAGGTTCCCTGGGGGAGGAGATCCCTGAGCTGAGTGTGGAAGGGCAGAGAAATTAGCCAGGCATCCAAAGGGTACAGAACTGGGGGATGGAGGAAGCAGGAAGGAGGGTATTTCAGACAGAAGGTGCCTTGGATCCAGGGTAGCAGGCTTGTAAATGTCCACACCCCATCCAGATCTGCAAAGATTAGGAACTTTCTTGGCAGTCCCACCCTGCTGTGCAGTGCGGAAGCCTAGGCTTGCCTTTTAACAACAGGCTGGTCTTTTTACATCGAACAAGTCTCCTTTCAGTCTGAGTATTCGGTCTGTTTGGTGATGAACTCCCTCATGTGGCTGGTTTCCCACACTTGGGAAACTCACTGTCTTTCTCAGCTCTGTCCCTCTCTCTCCCTCTCCCCAAGATGCCACCTGGATATCTGGGTAAATGAGGGTCCTTACTGTACCCACTGAAGTTGGGGGGTGCTCAGTACACCCAGGTCCTCCAGATCTCTGCTGCTCTGAGGACAGGGCATTGGTTCCTGGCAGTGAACATGAGAGATGAGGCCGGTCCCGTATGGCAGCCTGGGGTAACGTGCTGCCAGGGCCAGCTACAGAATTTTCAGGACTCAGTGCAAAATGAAAATGCAGGGACCCCTTGTTCGAAAAGCAGGAAAAAAGTACTACTACAGGCACTAAAAAAGTAAAGATTTTCCTATCTTATGTGGTCTCTCTCTTGATTTGTTATGGTGTTTTTTAATTGCCATTGAATATCATTTTAAGTAAAGAAAATTAAAATTTCATGCTATTACTATGAATTTTACCATTCATCTTTATATTGTGCAATGCTAGTTTTAAATAAAAAGAATTAAGACCATTTAACTTATGCATTTTCAAAATGAGTTATTGGCTAATACAGGGAAATAATGGGAGTAAGAAAGGGTACCATAGGGCCGGTTGGCTGTTTGTGTTTCTGAGAAGGCTGCTGCCTTCTTTCTTAAAATTAATTAATTTACTTATTGATTTTTAGAGAAAGAGAGAGGGAGGGAGAGAGAGAGAGAGACATTGATTTGTTGTTCCACTTGTTTATGCGTTCATTGGTTGATTCTTGCATGTGCCCTGACTGGGGATCAAACCCACAACCTTGGCCCATCCAGACAATACTCTAACCAACTGAGCTACCTGGCCAGGGCTCCACTGCCTTCTTTCTGCATTTGAAGCAAATTTTGGTTCAAATGGAAAGTGTGGCCTCTCAGGGCTGTCGGCTCCTGCTTACTCAAGCAAGTACATGCTTACCTTGTACTCACTTTGGGTCTTGCTAAAATCCCACACATTGTGTGGCTACTGGAATTCTGTGTTCCTGGCCCATTACCAGCACTATATGTATGTGTGAATGGGTGGCAAGGGACAGAGACATGAACACTGTACATCATGGCTTGTCCTGCCGGACCTCACTTATAAAACTCAAGTTCAAAAATAAATTAATTAAAAACTAAAACAGGAATAGCAGAGCATTAAATGAATGCTTGCATGGAGGCCCTTCTGAGTGTGGCTCCAAGTACAAGGTAAGCACGTCATGGAAGCCGCATGGCAGGCATTACCTGTGTTGAATGAGGACGAGGGTTACAAGGACCGGTAACGCGCATGCACGCTGCACATATATCCTCTGCTCGCACACATGCTCCGTTGTACCATCAGGCTTCATTTATAAAATACAAGTTCAAAGATAACATTAAGGATTTCAAGACGACCCTGGACGGGTGGCTTAGTTGGTTGGAGCATCATCCTGTCCAATTCCCTGTCAGGGCACATACCTAGGTTTCAGGTTCAATCCTTGGCCTGGGAGCCTACCAGAGGCAACCAATTGGTGTTTCTCTCTCACAGTGCTGTTTCTTTCTCTCTCTCTATTTCCCTTCCTCTATCTCTAAAATCAGTAAACAGACCCTGGGGTGAGGGTTAAAAAAAAAAAAGAATTTCAAGAAGTGACAGTCTGCCATTAAACCCAGTGTGGGTCCTGCTGAGCACGGTGCTCTATGCAACTGTCCAGGTCATAAGTCCATGAAGCTGAGGGTGGGGAGGGCTGCCCACTTCTGTCTTCCTCTTCCTGTCTGCTGGATGTGGTGGGTATGATGGGGCAACTTCTGCAGTCATCCCCGACCATCTGGATGAGGGTCACATGTAGCAATGGCCGAGAGAACAGATCTGATGGACGTGGGTCCCTTGCATTTTAACAGGCCTGGAGAGCCAGCCTCCAGGTATTGACATGAAGGGATAAATCTGCATGTGCGTTCAAACCACTATTAAATTGTGTGTTTATAAGTCCCTATAAAGTCAAACCTAATTCTATCTGATACAGCACCTTTGTGTCCCTTCACCTGGGACTCAGAAACTTCTGGATCCCCTGCAAGCCACTTGGAGGCCATGCGGAGCCACACATGGGACCTCTGGCTGAAATATCCAGCTATCCAGCTAATTCCAGCTCTGGCTACTGAGCCATGTTCTGTGTCACTAGTGACGGGCCATCCTGTGGGGCTTGTCTTAGACCAGAGGTAGGCAAACAATATGGCCCATGGACTGACCACCTATCTTGTAAAGAAGCCTTATTGGAATACAGTCGCTGCTCAGGTATTTAGGTATGGTTTATTGCTGCTTTTAAATAGTTCTGCGCTAGTTACTATTTGGCCCTTTAAGAAAAAGTTTGCTGACTCTTACCTTAGAAGATTTTACTCTCTAAGAAAGCCACCAACTCTGCCACGGTTCATCTAATCCTATGGGTGTAACCTCGTAAACTGAGTTCCACCACCTTCTCCTTCCTTTTACAGACCTTCTGGCCAGAAGGATCAGGCTTTCCCAAGGGCATGCCGGTAAATGTTTAACAACAGCCTCCCTCGAAGGAAAAAAGGCCCTCATGAATAACATTTGCCCATTCTCTGTGGTGAAATATTCCCACTATGGTTAATTTCAAACTAACAACATGAAGCCAATGGAAGCTGGGAAAAGATGAAGACAGGCCGCTGTAAGGAGCAGTTAGAGACATTTCCTCACATCTGACCTGGGCTCCGCCCCCAATTTTGCATTTATTGGAACCCTACACTCTAATCAACCACGACTGGCTCTCGATATACTAATTACAGCTAAAGGAATTTAGAGGTTTTAGCTCCCTGGCTTTCAGCACTGTTTTCCCCTTTGTCAAGGTTTGAAATAGTTACATTCTGTTCTGCTTATGACATGTTTTATCTACAGATTGAGTCTACGACAGTAAACCCCCATATAAACAACATTATTATAACATATAATTATAATGTTATAACTGTGTAAATATTATTTGCTGCAGAATCAAGTAGTATGACTGGTGCTCTTAAGAAGAAAATAACTTTATATTGCTAACTAAACATCTGTAGATCAAAGGACAACACATATTCCAGGCATCAAAGCCCAAGCTAGTACCATTCATTGTTTTTTTTCTATGTTTATATTTCTTTTTACATTCAGCTTCCATTTTTAAAAATCTCTCTCATTCTTTGTTGAATTATTTTGTTTTAGTAGGACAAAATGTACTCCTTGAGTACATTTCTTCATATGCAATCCCTGAACGGTATATTTTCTGACTCTCTGGATTGCAGAAATGTCTTTATTTTGCCTTCATTTTGAGTGGCAATTTGACTATAGAATTCCAGATTCAAATGAGTTTTCCTGCAAAATGTGATGCAAAAATCTGATGTTAGGCTGAATCTCATTTCTTCGTATGTAATCTATTTTTTTCTTTATGCTTTAACTTCTGAAAGTTTACCCAGATGCATTTAAATGTGATATTTCTTTACTCCTCCTCATTGGTCCTCAGGGGGCTCCTTAAAATAACGTAAAACCAAAGCAAAACATTTATTTGGTTTAATACCGAAATGTATGGTGAGGAAAACAAAGATGGCAATAATATCTCCACCCAGATAACTTGGTAACATTTTTTAAATCATAAAATAATACAATATCACCCAAAGGCTGAAACAGTTCTGTACAGTGTAAAAATTAAAGACACAGTTCTTCTCAGTCCTCACCTGCAGTCCCTCTCCCCATCTTCATTGGTTCATTAGGTAACCACCCATTCTGGAAAAAATGTTTATGCTGTACTGGCACATAGCAAATACTATACGTGAAAAGCAAATATTTTTTAAAAGATTCTATAGATCATAAATATATAAAAATAATGTTATGTGTGAAAAGAGTCTGTAGATAATGAGGATACCTAAAGATAATACTATATATATGTAAAAAGTAAATCTTTTTAAAAAGTACACACCACACATGCTTGACACAGTTTTCCCTTATTCCACCCTGTGATTGTACCATCATGGATCCAACCAGTGCTTTGTTGATGCATTTGAATCATTTCAAGTTTTATGTCCCAACAAAGAACACTTCAGTGAATCCCTTAGAATGATTACAAATATCTCAACGTACTTTCATGAGTCTATGCAAGGGATGAGTTCCTAGCACGGACATTTCTGGAATAACAAGTAAAAACATTTTATTTTATTTTTTGTTTTATTCTATTTTTTATCCTCACCTGAAGATGTGTTTTATTAATTTTAGAGGGGGAGGAAGGGAAAGAGAGAGAGAGAGAGAGAGAAACATTGATGCGGGACAGAAACATAGTACGTTGCCTCCCATACACGCCCTGAGTGGGTATCGAACCTGCAACCTAGGTATGTGCCCTGACCAGGGATCCAACCCACAACCTTTTGGTAGAAGGGACAATGCTTCAACTAAATGAGCCAACCAGACAGCGCATGAGTAAGAACATTTTAAATTTTGAATTTTTTTTTCTGCAAAAAGTTTGTACCATTGCATTCTCAATAACATTAGCAAAATGTCACATTCCCCCACTTACTTATTAATACTCGGTATTGTCAAGCTTTCTAAGTATTGCCAGTCTGGATAGGTGAAAACATTGGGGTTTTCATGTGTATTTCTTTAGCTGAATGTATGACTTAGTATTATTTCCTGTGCTTATTGGCCATCTGAATTTCTTTTTTCTGACTCCCCATTCATGTTCTTGGCCTCAGTGGACCCTTTTCTGGATGACCTGTGTCTTTCTTTGCCTCAGGAAAATGTCCTTTGTTTACTTCCTCAATTGCCCCCTCTCCTCTATGTTCTCTGTCTTTTCTCCTGCATCCAGATGACTAGATTTGTCCTGGTGTCATTTTATTTTTATCTCATATCTTCCATCTGTTGGTCTTTTCACTCTGCTTTCAAGGCAAATGGAGTGAGATGGGTAGGAGAGAAAAAGTCCAAACCACGAGAAGGGGGAAATTTCAACCTGGGCTGAAGCCCTTTCCTGATCTCAGCACCCATCCTTCCCTAACCCTGCCTACCACATCACCTCATCATAGGTGTTTAAGAAATGAGATCATTAATAAGTACAGTGAGCTCAGGGCACCTTTCAAGACTGCTGGGATGGATAGCTATCCCAAAGTCAGAGGTTGGTAATTTCGGTGCAGGATGGGGAGCAGAGCAAGAAACGTTTCATGATTTTGGTCTTTCAGCTCATCTGGGCAAATGCATAAATTCTTCCAGATTGTGGAAGGACTGAGAGTCCCAGAAGGGTTCCACTAGAGGCTGGCAGATCCTGCGTCTCTCTTCTAAGCCATCAGCTCCTCCCTCCTTCCCTTCACCAGTCCTAGGCAAGGCCTCCATCCCCTTCTGTTGGAGGTGAGGGAAAGCTGGGGAACACTCGGGAGTTGCTAGCTTTTAACAGGACCAGATTTTAGTTGGATGGGGTCCCAGTGATGGAGCAAGAGTGACTGAGAGAGCGCACCTCATGCTTTTTCCTGGTTTCTTCTGGACTGTGCAGACCTGAACACATTCCCAAGAGCTGAGTGGTGACATACCTCTGGAAGGCCACCTGAGCAGAGGAATCCCTACTCTGCTTGGGCCAGGCTTTGTGCACTTCCTGGTGGCTGCAAAAAATACAATGATTAGCCCCTAGACTACCAGCCTAGGCTGGACCCCCACCACCCACACCAGGTAACCCAGCTCTGTTATTTAGCACTGACCTCTATTTGAAAGTATCTTGTGATAGATGTTTATTCAATTTTGTTAATCCTGCCTACAACATAGTAGGTGATCAATAAACAATTGTGGCATGCATTAATAAACTCATCCTTTCTCAGAGTTTAGTTCTGCCATATGATTAGAGGAATAAGTCACACTAGCTTCCCCTCTGTCACCACCACGCCCCTCTGGGATGTGCACTGAGCATCTTCCAGAGCTTGCTGTTTTTCTTCTGTGACTGTACTTGTGTGCACACACACAGCAACAGGCGCACACACACACACACAGGCTCACACCTACTCCACCTGCCTAGGTCACGTTCACTGCTCACTCATGTCTATTAGCACAAGAACATGAGTTCCTGCTTGGGAATCTCCCACTCTTCTTTCAGAGCTGTGCCTAGAGCTATTTTCGAAGTGCATATTGATGTCTAGAGGCATCGACATCAGTCATGAGTCCTTCCTACGTGCACTGTTTACAGCTTTCCATTCATCACCTCATTTAACTCCAGCAAGAAGTAGGTAGGTCTGCTAATTGCATTTAAGGCTAAAAACTCAAGAGAAGCTAATTCTTCTGGGATCACACAGATGAGCGCAGGTGGGAACCTAAGTCTTTCCTACCTTCGTCTATGCAAATAACCACGCCACAACACCTGGACTTGAAACCAAAGATTCCGCAAACAGGAAAGCAGGAGGGATGCTGAGGTTCTGAGGCAGGGTGTATCTGAGCCACCAGGGGCCGCTCTTTCCCCATACTCGCTCCAGGAACCTGGCCGCCGTCCCCACAAACCTTAAGAATGCAGGCCCAGCTTGAAGTAGAGATCCTAAGGCAGTCCTCCAAACCTTATGCGGCCTGCCCCGCACATGGCCCTTAGTGCTGTCTTCGGTCTGCCTCGCCCGCACCCTGACAAAAGGGAGCATCGGGAGCTTGGCAATCGCAGATGCCTGAGTGGAAGTCTAAACTGGAACAGGTGATTTTTCTGCACTGTCAGAATTTCTTCCCGTTGTAGGGGCCTGGCTAACTGCTGGGTCCCCGTCCTGAGAGAGGAAGGTTGTCTTTCAGAGATGTGGGCCCCTGCAGGGGGAGAGCCCAGTTAGGTCAGCGGTCTCCAAATTGGGTTGTGCAAGATGGTCTGTTGAGGATACAGGAAGAAGATACTAGAACTTTTATCTTTGTATTTATATTTTTAATCTAAAAATGAGAAGGTAGCCCTGGCCGGGTGGCTCAGTTGGTTGGAGTGTCCTTCTTTGCACCAAAAAGGTTGCGGCTTCGATTTTCAGTCAGGGCACATGCCTACGTTGTGGGTTCAGTCCCCAGCTGGGACATGTACGGGAGGCAACCAATTCATGTTTTTCACATAGATGTTTCTCTATCTGTCTCTCTCTCGGTCTCTCTCTCTCCCCTTCCTCTCTCTCTAGAGCCAGTAGACATATCCTAGGGTGAGAATTTTTTTTTTAAATGAGAATGTAGCTTCACTAATATTTGATATCCAGATCGGTGTTGGCTCTCTCATCGGATCGTATGCCGAATAGCCAAGCACGTGTGGTGTTCCGGGAGGAGAGTGGGGGAGCCGTGACGACCTAGCACGGTTATGTATCCCTGGTGGGCTGAACTTACACAGTATGTTACCTAGTTTAAATAAAGTAACCCTGACAACACAGACAAGCAGATTTTAAGGATTCCTAAGAAGAAACCAAGGTTTGAAGGTCATACTAACAGTTCCTGCACAAATGAGCCAGAGAAAGAGAAATGACTGAGCTGTCATTTCCACTCCTTGTATGAACTCTTCTGACATGAAAACAAGGACAGTCAAAATCTAAACAGAACTGACAAGACATCAGCCTCCCAAACTCAAAACGTGTCAAAACTACTTGAAATTATATCTATTATCATTTATGATGCGTCTCACTATACCATCAGAAACAGCTGTGCCTTGAAATCAGCAGTAGTAGCGATTGCTAGGAGTACGACTCTGTGCTGTATCAGGAGTGCAAGCAAAAGCATGTTTGGAGGCCAAGGTGCCGATGAAAAGAGCTTCGAGATCACTGGGGCATGTTCCTGTCCTGACATTTCTTAGAGTTTGCTGTGGGCCAAGGGCCTAAGCATTGGGTTTTGTGAAGGCTGAAGCTGGCACTGTTGTAGTGCCAGACCTTGGCACCCTGATCCTTTGGGATTGGGTTCAGATTCCCAAATCTGTATCAAGTTTTGAAATTGGGTGGCTTTTGATTGCTTTCTGTCTGTGTCACGAGAGTCCGATTCCTGTAACAGGAGGAAGAGGAGGAAGCCTTCCGCTGTGTGGCCCTCTTCCGTGCTCACTGCAGTATGTCTACTCTGGGGACTCCGGAGGGTCCACCCTGGTTTGCCGCACATTACCCCACCCTGCACATGCCTTCTTACTCCCCTTCCCCATGTGTTTCCTTTCAGGGGCAGAAGATTAAAAAATCTCATGGGATTTGTCCAAATTTGACAGAAGAAGAGTTCATTTAAGTGAACTAACTGAGAACACGTACAAGGTCGTCTATATTGGTTCTGTCAAAATGCCGTCCAAAGACCAATGGCATCAGGAGTCCTTAGGGTGGCTGTAACCGTGCAGATTTCTGGGCCCCGTTTGCAACCTTCTGACTCAGAATCTGTGAGTGGGCTGAGCAAAATGCATTTTCAACCAATGCTTCTCCCACTGCCTGCCAACTGGTGATTTCAAAACACACTTAGAATTTTAAGAAGTATTACTCTATATAATGATACTTCTAAAAACTATAATTTTTCAAAGAGTTTATTATCCCTATTTATGTTTCCTAACATGTGAAAGGTAGGACATTTTAGCCTTCTAATGATTTTAAGCATGAGTGTGGACTGAGGCTCAGGAGGGGTCAGCTATTCACCTAAGTGTGTGAAAACATTAGCAGCAGATGGGAAGTGGTCCTCCCTGCACAGTTCTCCTGCACGTAAGTGGACACGCAAGGGTTGTGGGAATGAGATGGTGCCCCACGCATCAGTGAAGAGAACCCTGAAGTAACTCTATGGGAAGGGGGTGAATTTCGAGGCCAAATTCATCCCTGAAACCAGATTTTATTTGGGCCCAGTGGAAATTACAATTCCACTCATCTTCAGAAAATGACCTCAGAACTCACAACTTCACGACTAGCCAATCTAACCGCATGACCAGCAAAATCCTCGGAGATTCTTTAGCAAAAGATCAGCACAGTGGCATATTGGCCTCAAGATACTAAAGAGGACTCTAGATCAGGCGTCCCCAACCTCTGGGCCATGGACCGGCACCAGTCTTTACTTGTTAGGAACCTAGCCACACAGCAGGACCTGAGCTTGAATATAATGCACGTGAGTCATCCTGAAACCATCCCCCCGACTCCAGTCCATGGAAAATTTCGTCTTCCATGAAACAGGTCCCTGGTGCCAGAAAGGTTGGGGACCGCTGCGACAGAGCACAGGCAAGAATTAAAGCCCCATCTCCTGGCAGAGCCTTTCTCCAGTCCCGTGTCGCCTGGCCAGCCCCAACTCTTTCAAGGCATGGAGAACAGCACCTTCCACAGGACCCATTGTGCCCACACTCTGACCCAGGCTGGGCCAGCACCAAACCTCAGTGTCCTCCCATTGCCTCCTGGGCCTGCCTCTGTCTTGTCACTTATCACTCTGTGCTATTCTGGCCCGGTTGGGTGTCTGCCTCCCCCAGTGGACAGTAAGGCTCTTAAACGTAGGGCCTGGGTTCAGTAAATGTCTGTAAAATGAATAGGCTCATCACTGGGGCTTCTCTTGTGTCTAACTTAAGTCCTTATCACCTCAAGCACCCTGACACCCCCTGAGACAGAGCCCTGCCTTAGCTATTTGATGAATGGTCACAGTGGTATGAAACATCTAGAATGCCCATTTTCTATGTCATGGGGAAGAGGCAAACTTGGAGCCAGGGCAGCAACTCAAACTTGGGCTGCGGGGCTTCTTGCCACCTTGTCACTCTGGGCCTGCCTCCAGATGTACACTCCTGCTGGGTAGGAAGGGATCGGTGTCTTTTCTTTCCCCTAGAGACTGAGAAACCAAGCAAGCAAGGTAAACCAGCTATCAAGCATGGCTTCCACACCAGCTCTCCTGACGCCCCACCTTTTCCTGCGGCCAAGGAGTGGGCCAATGAGAGTTTGGCTTCTGCTTTCCCCACCTTTTCTGGCAACATTCACAACCCTTCCTAATGGTGAGCAATGCAAGTTCCATGCACACCTCGTTTCATTATTGGCTTCCCAGGTGTCGTTTTAACCACCGGGCGAGTCCTTAACTGGTTGTGGGCTGATAAACATGCAAATTCCCGTACGCAAACACTGGTAGACTGCGGCTTCTTTCCCACTAAGAATGATAAATGTCAACAAGCTCAGGAAATGGGTGGAAGCCCAGCCTTCCCGGCACTGTCCGACATTCCTGGGGACCAGGTATCTGGGAAGACAGGCTGCCTGTCTCCTCATGCAGCAGTAAGTAAACAGTATACACTCTCCTTCGAGTCCCTGGAGGGTGGAAGTGACTTAAACAGCTATAGCCCAGTCCTGGTTTGGGGCTGTCAACATAGGAAATGTCCAAACCTGTAGAGAATTTTTATGAGTTTATTTGAGCCAAAACTGATGACATATGCAGGGAGCAATATCTCAAATGAGAATAACAGTTTTGCATTTTCTTTTTTCTTTTTATTTTAAATTGTTTTTTTAAATTTTACTTTTCAATTATAATAGGCATTCAACATTATTTTATATTACTTTCAGGTATACAGCATAATGGTTATATAAATTTATAGTGACTCCCCCCAATAATTCAAGTACCCACCTGGCACCACACATAGCTATTACAATATTATCAACTATATTCCTTACACTGTACTTTACCTCCCCATAATATATTTTGTAACTATCAATTTGCGTTTTCTTAATCCCTTTACCTTTTTTACCCAGCCCTCCAAACTCTTCCGACATCCATCAGTTTGTTTTCTGCATCTCTGAGGCTGTTTCTGTTTTATTTACAGTTTCTTTTAGGCTCTTGTGATTAAGGAGGGAAGAAAAGGAAAAGATTTGAGGGTGAAGAAAGCAAGGTAGGGGTTGGATTACAGGATAGTGAAGGTTATGTGCCCTCTCGAGGGTGGTTAGGGCTTATTTCAAAGGATGCTAACCTAGACGCACAAAAACAATGGACAGTGCTTGCTTAGAGCAATGATAAAAACGTTTACTAAGAAAGTTATATGCCTGGGGTGTGACTACCCACCATGACCTGCCCAGTTAGGAATTTTGGATCAGGTCACCCTGTGAGGTTACTTTCCACAGAACCCCTTTTCTTGTCCACGAGGTAAAAGAAACTTTTTTGCGAACATGTTTCAGTGGCGTTTTGATTTCAGTGCAGTTGTGTGCGTGCACGTGGTGTGAGACGTTTCTACGCTGTCGTGGAAAACCTCAGCCCAGTGGCTTTCAACTTTCTGGAGGCCTCCACTCACATCAGTGGCAGCGATCCTTGCTCTGTGGAGCGATAGTGCTTTTTCCAGTGAGGACCAATGTACAGACCTAGTTCGCCCATTTTCTCACAGTTTTCAAACTAGAGTCACAGGGACTACAGACAGGCAGCATTTCCTTCCCATAAGGCCACAATGGAGCAGGGGGAAGTCACCTTGCCTGCACAGGGTGAGGCCAGAGGCTCCTTCCTCTAGGTCCCTGGCCCTAAAGATGCCAGTGGAGAGGAGATGACACCCAAGAACGGGAGGTTCCTGCAGAGGGACCCGCCTAGGAGGAGGCCCGGAGCCTTAGAGAAGGTCAAGGCCGGCACCCTCGGTACCGGTACCGTATGGAAAGACAAGAGACTAAGTGGTCCTGGGGTTGGGATTTTGCTGGGAGGGTTCTGGGGAGCCATTGGTTTTTACCCGACTTGATTGACATCAAATAACAAAAAACAAAGACAACAGTGGGGTGAGACTGCTAAGACAGAAGCAACAAAAGGCGCTGAGGGATCCTAATACAGTGCCCGGAAGCTAACCGAAAAAGAAGAAAGGGATTTTTAGATCCAAAAGGCGAGCTGGGAAAAAACCCACAGAAAACAAAAACAAAAATAAGTTTACTGCTTACCTTAAAAAAATAAAAGGGTTGGATGGGGGCAATGAGAGCCAGGGAGAAGGCGAGGAGGGCGGGGACGGTGGGAGGGCGGAGGGCGCCTGCCCCGCCTGGGGCCGCCCCGGCCGCCAGGGGGCGCCCTCACAGGCTCCGGACTCGCGTCCTGGAGAGCGAGGAGCGGGCGGGGCCAGGGATGGGGCGGGAACCGGGCTGAGCTCCGGACGCGTCCGGAGGAATGCGGCCTTTGGCTCGTCCCGAGTCCACATTCCGGCCCGCGAGGAATGTGAACAGGGTGTTCACTACGCGCCCTAAACGCACGAGTTTGGTCCCCTCCCGTCAGAGAACGCCGGGCAACGGCTCCAGGGCTGATCCGGTCTCTGCCACCCCACAGAGCCTGCAGCACCTCCAAGTGGAGGTTAGAGCCCTGAGGACTGTCAGAGCAGCGGGGACTCACGACCAGAACCTGGGCAGGGGTAGTTTGAG
Organism: Mormoops blainvillei; assembly: GCA_004026545.1. Lineage (NCBI taxonomy): Eukaryota > Metazoa > Chordata > Mammalia > Chiroptera > Mormoopidae > Mormoops > Mormoops blainvillei. The sequence continues at coordinate 163,240 of PVJD01002997.1, read as the reverse complement.
GTCAGGGGTGGTTTACGAAAGGAGAGGACCCAAATGTAGTCTACCGAGGCACCAACAAGGCCAGACCAAAAGCTGGAGGGGGAGGTAGGATCTACACTCTCGCTATCCACCACCTGCTTCCAGGGGCACGGTGACCAGACCCGGAGATTTGCTCACCTTCAGGGCATACAGTGGAAGACCTAGAGAAAACGAAAAAGCAGACGATCCAGTTTGGGATTAGGTGCTTTCTGACCAGCCAGGCAGTGACTGAATACCCAAGACTGAACATTTAATTAATTCAACAAATATTTGCTGAGCCTCTGTGCCAGTCCCTGAACTAAATTCTGAGGGCACAGAGGTGAACAAGCCATCACCTGTCCTTGAGGAGCTGACATTCCGATCCTAGAGACTGTTGCTGAAACACCCAGAGAAAGCAAGGAAGCCCATGGTGTTGGGAACTCAGAGGAATAACTCAGGTTAGGGTGGAAATCTAGGAGGGCTTTCGGGGATCAGCTGCAACGGGATCTGAAAGGCCAGTAGGCGTTAGCCCAAAAAATAGGTGAAGAATGTTCTAGACAGAGGGAACCTAGTGTGTGGAGACCGAGGGAAGAACATGTGCTCTGAGCGGCCCCCAAGCAAAGCCTGGGCTCACCTTCCCCACAAGTACCTGCCAGATGACTGGCTGAATCATAGCAAGGATCATGGCGTCCCCCTCAGTCAGTTCCATGACATTGGTTGGTTAATGAAGTCCCCACTGTGCAGGAGGCACAGCAGTGGACCAGTGAGGAGGGTAAGGGGGATTGGAACTCAGCATAATGCGGAGACTGAGAGGTAAGGCCCATAAAGCATCTGGCATGGCACCTAGTACCTAGTAGGTGCTCAGTAAACATTGACTGGTCTTTCATCACTTGGCCTGATTCAGGGACTCTTTCTCTTCCCCTTCAAAGTAACCACTTCTGCCCCTGAAAAGGGCAGCTCTCTAGTCCTTCATCCCTTAGGAGGTGCTTGGCAGAGGAGGCGGACACTGTCGGTCAGGTCATGGAACTTCCTGTTTTTTGTGTTTCTTTTTCTTTTTTCTTTTTTCCCTTTTTTTTTTTTTTTTTGGTCCCTCCATAGTTGAGGAGGGGGAACGTGCTGGAGATGAAAGTGGTGTCATTGGCTGTGGTTAGGTCCTGAATGAATGAAGCATGGACGGTCAGGGACAGAAAGGCTGGAACTGAGCTACAGGCCAAGAAAGCTGTGATAAAAGCCTGGTAAGAGCTAAGGAAGGGAGAACAGAAGCAGGGCTGGGAGACAGAGAGACTGAGGAGGCAGATGAGACCAAACTCTTTAGCTGCTTGGTTGCGAGCTGGGGCTGGGGCTCCAAATCCACTGTTAGAGCCTCACCTGTTGTGGTTAGTATGAGTCTGGTCACAAGAGGCAATGGGGTGCCCGAAGTGTCCCCATCTGTGTGTCCCAAATGACCCTGAATGAGGGAACAGGAATGTTTACATCCAGAAATTCCTTGTCAGGGCCCCCTTCCAGGAATGCACCGGGACCTAAATTCTTCTGAGCAGAGGAAAAGTGCAGGTCTTGGATGGCCTCTCCGGCATTGTTCCTTGGCAAACACAGGAAGATGGGTTTCCTTTAGATTTGTGGTGCTGACAACTGAATCCGGACCCCTCCCCCCGGCCTTTGGGGTGAGGGGTGGGGACGAGGCCGAGGACCAGGCAGTCAATGGAAAATAAACACCCACCTCTGCTCCTCTGACTTATTTCATGTTCTTAGAATTTCCTTTCTTGGATTCTGGCTTTGTTATTTTAAAATTCCACGCATTGGTTAGGGCTGGGAAAATCCCTTGTCGCTGTTGCCGTGGAGAGGCAGCTGTACACTGGGGGCACAGGCCCAATGCCCTGGCCAGCGGGCCTGCAGCCCAGTGTCCAAGTGAGCTCCGGAGTCAGCCTGTGTGAGGGAGGCTCTCGGGGCTGGGCATGTGTGCCTCTGCGTGAGCATGTGCTAGCCCCACAGTCGGGACGTGGCAGTGTTTTCGTTCCAGCTGTCTGGGTCAGGGCCAGGCCACAGCAGTGATGGTTCCGTTAGGAAATGGTGGTGACCTCCAAAGGGACCTTCAGGTGTGCCTGTACACTGTATGCACTAAGAGGACACCCAGGCCACCAGAGAGCGGTGCCCTGCCCACAAGGTTTGGGCTGCCTCCTTTCCTGAGCTTTGTGGGGTAGACTTGTGGGCGGCGTGCTTTCCTTTCTAGTGTGGCTTCTGCCTCTTGACCTTCTCTCCTGACACCCACCGACCACGAGAACAATTATTGTATTGTTTCCTTACTTTGCCAATTCATTCATTCATTCGTTCGTTCATTCATTCATTCATTCTTCATTCCTGCACTCATTCGGCAAATATTTATTGAGCTCCTACCAGGTGTGGGGCACTGTGCTGGGTGCTAGAAAGCCGGAGAGGAATAAACTGGAAAAATTCGAAACAACCTTAGGATCCCACTAATTAGTCATATCAATATAAAGTATGAACTACACACATGACACAGGACTGGGACGAAGGTGAACACAAGTGAGGGACTGGACTAGGGCAGAAAACGTAAGGGGTGCCAGGAAATTCCTTGATCAAGATAAATAATATGTTAACAAATAAAAGTCAACTCATGCTGAACAAAACAGCAAAATTTTAAATAAAGACAGGATTGGTAACAGCTCTATGCTGCCTATTGGGACCTGAGGCAAAGGAAAAATCAGTAATACAGATCCCATGTTCAGAACTGAATATGGCATTTATCATATAAGCATTAAAATACATCGTGGAAATTTGCTTGCTGACAGAAAGGAACTCATGGCATATTGTTGAGTGAAAAACGGGAGATTACAGAACCATATATAAAGTAAGTTCCTACTGGAAATATATTTAGGTATTGGAAACTAAGAACCTATGCTGAGATGTTAACAGCCCTTTTCTCTCTTTTATTGCCATTATCTTGTTTATGCTTCCTTGTTATTTTAACAGCAAACAGGTAATGCTTTTATAGTTTTCTTAAAATTATTTTTAATAAATAAAAAATAAAATGAAATAACCAGGGAACCGTTGCAGAGCACGCCGGTCTGCAGCGTAGCTGATGAGGCGCTTCCTGACCTGTGAGAGCCTGGGGGACTGTCCAGATCAGCCCCCTCCTCACACTGGCAAGGAGGCGGGGCCAGGATTGCCAGCCCCACTTTGGAAATGAGAAGCCACAGGTCAGTGAGGCAGAGGGCCTTGGAGAAGAGAAGCCATCTGAGGCGTGGTGGAATGGGCCTTCGCATGCAGACCTGTCCTGCTAGAATCCACATGACCCAGACCCTGGGTCATGCTGAGTCTCTGGCTTCCCAGCTTCTTCCAAGGTGAACCATCTAGGTCTCTCTTTTTCATGCCAGCTGCCCTCCATTGACCTACCACTTCCATCTGGTGCGTTTCTCCACTGAGAGTAGAACTGCAGGAAGAAAACCTGCAAGAAATATCTTGGAAGATGTGGTTGGCCCCTCTTTGGGTCCTCAGTGAATGACAAGTGGGCTTTGTGAGTGACTGAGAAAGTATTTGCAATGTTATGTTTTTCTCTCTGGCACAGACACACCCGCAGACTGGCATGAATCATAAATAATTCCCTAAAGCCCCCATCTGCCTGGAAATGCCTGGTGGTACTTCCCAGAGTTCACAGCCATCAGCCTCGCATGCCAGCAGGCTTAGCTATTCCCCACCCAGCCACAAACCTCTTGCCCCTTTCCCGGGGAAAGCTCCAAGGGGAGAGGGATCCGAGGCAGACACACCACCTCTGGAGCCAGCGGCCACCGTGAGATTGTGCTTACACAGCCTCAGAGATGAGACCCTCTGGAGTGTCCTCGCTGTGACTTAGTAGGCCTATTGTCTTAAGCATGATGCTTATGGGGGACAAAATAGAGGCCTTTTCTCTCATAAGGGGAGGGGTCTAAGGCTCCAGATCACCCTTAACAGTGTGTGGTCTCTACTTGTCTACTGAATGTCACAAAGCAAGAGTGCCCTTGGTTCTAAGCATGGGTGTGGCAGACTGCATTTCTCAGAGACAGCCGTGACGATGTTTTCCTTGGCTAGCTATGCCTGTGTAACTAAGTTATGGCCAAAGACATGTAAGTAGAATTATCATGTGGAAATTTCTGAAAGTTTCTTTCAAAGGAGGGTGGAGTGCGCTTCTCTGTCCTGCTGCTTGTAATACAGATGTGATGGCTAGAGCTCTGGCAACCTTATTAGACCATGAAGACTTGGGGTGGGGGAAACTTTTAACAAATACCAGAAACCCAGAAGCTATGAAAGAAAGAAAAAAAATATTTGACTAGATTAAACTTTTAAACTTTTTGTAGCAAAAGATAACACAAAGACAACAAATAAGAGATTTGGAAACAGTATTTAGGCATATGGTCTATCCAGAAGGTATCTAGCCAGGTAATATGAGAAATAGAGACATTTATTGTTGAACATAGAAGATATAAGAAACACTGTATATAAGGACAATGATGCTTCAGTCCCCTTCAAAGAAGCCACCTTGGGCCTCACACAGCTCTCCCAACTGCCATCAGCTGCCCCGTCGTGTTTTCCTGAATCTCACTGATGGTCTGAAATCTCTTCCCTTTCAAAAGTGATTTTAATTTTGGGAAAAGCCAGAAGTTGCAGGGCACTAAATCTGGGCTGCAGGGGGACTGAGCCACCTGGGTGATTTCATGTTTCACCAAAAAACTGCACGAGATGTGATGCATGAGCAGGCACGTTGTCATGATGAAGCTGCCAATCACCAGTTGCCCATAGCTGTGACCTCCTGAATCATCCAAATAGTTTCCACAGAGGAATGTTTAAGCTTAATGCAAAATTTGATGCAGGGTTGTTGCTCTACTTGCTCAGTCATTTTGAATGCAATGGACACAGTACACATGCTCCCTCAACAGCGTCTATCACCCTCACTGACTAGAATAGTGAAGCCATCATTGTTCACACATGCGCATTCCAGTCCACTCTCCTTGGCTGCCAGGTTACATCGATGTCATGCAACCCGTTCTCATTATATTAACAATGGTTGGACTTCTTCTGGACAGACTACATATATGTATACATGTAGTCATATATATATGTAGCCTGACCAGAAGACAAATATATATATTTGTTGTTATTAGTCCTTTGGGTCCTCCAAGAATTAGTCACTGAAATGAAACTCAACTTGCAACAGGTGTACTGGGAAAAACTCCTGTGAGTGAAATATGGGAAGTTTTGGAGGAAGCTGGAAATACAGTGTAGTTAGTTCTAAGAAAGTTTGGGCAACTGGGATGGGGAACCCTTGAGTCAAAGTCCCAGGTTTGTGGAGTCCTGAGTCCTGGGAACAGACCTGCCTTAGTGTCACTGTGCTGCTCGGTCACTGGTTGGGGAAGACTGGCCTTAGTGCAAACACTATAATCAGAGATCTGGGGGGCATGTTCTCGAGCTACTCTATTCACACGTGGATATGCTTGCATCTGTGTGTGTGTCTACAGATGGATACGCATGTATGCGTACATATGGATATATATGCATATCTATGTTTGTGCATATGTGTATACATAGGCATAGAGACAGGTATGGAAAGATACCTGTTAGGTTTTTACATGGGTTATTGGGGGGATGGCCCTCTTTTAAAAAAAGAAAAGATTACACTAAAATCCCTAATATTCCAGCCTCTTATATTCTACTGCCTATACAACATCTGAGGAAGCATCAATTTTAACACGTTTAAAAAAGGAATTCCTGAATTTGTCCCCCTCCATTGATGAAACCCCACTCTTCCTACAGCCCTCCGCAGTTCCGATTCCTGCATGTCTGCAGATGACCCATGTTTTTCCCCTTGGAAGCCTGTGGAATCTCCTTTTTATGCCAGGTATTCTGAAATTCCACCAGCTCTTGTCTCGCTGTGGGTCTTTCCTCATTTACTGCACTGGGTACTTGGTAGGGGCTTGGCTCATGTGCTTCTGTCTGGGGAAATTTTCTTGAGAGAGTTTTACATATCATTTTCTCTGTACTTTCTTTTCAAATTGGGTCTTTTGATCGAGCCTCCACATTTTCTCATCTTTTCTGCCTTTTTTTCATTTTATTCTTCTGTCTGGGTGATTTCTCTTATGACCAAATCGCTCCATTAAATATGGCCTGTTTTTATTTTAGAATCGCATTTTTAATTTCTAAGGAGTTCTTTTTCCTCTTTCTCTAAAAAAAATATACTGATCTATTTCATGGAAGCCATTTTCTCATCTCTCTGAAGATGCTGCCTCTCTTAACATTTTCTTCTTCTCTGCACCTTCTGTCGCCTGCTTTTACTCTGCTTCTTCATTGAGTTTTCTGTCTTTCATGTGGGGGTTCTTTTCAAGGGACTGGCGATGCTTGCATTTCTGTTCCTATGTCAAGAGGGGTACTAAGGAAAGCTAAGTGGAACCTTGTGCTCTGCTTCCCTGGAATCTGATTGGAGGACCCAGGGGTTTATTTGGAGAGTTGGTTTCTCTGGGTCTTTTCTCTGAGGCCATTCGGTTCCTTCTGAGAATGGTACAATCTCCTCCTCTGGGTTAGGTAGGGCAGTGGCTGGGGGTGTGGCGGAAAGGGGTTGGTGGGCATACCTTTCACATGGTGACTCCCAGTCAGTCCCCTGTGTTTTTTTTTTTTAATTTTTTTAAACTATGTTTCTTGATTTTAGAGAGAGGAATGGAGAGAGAGAGAGAGAGAGACATTGATGTGAGAGAGAAACATTGATTGATTGCCTCCCATTTGCACCCTGACTGGGGATCTAATCCATGACCTAGGTATGTGGCCCGACTGGGAATCGAACCCCCAGCGTTTGGTGTATAGGACGATATTCCCACTGAGTCACACCAGCAGCAAGGGCTCAGTCTCCTGTTTTCAGTGCTGTGTCGTATCCCCTGCCCCGCGTTGGCCCTCTGTTATGCCTAGAACTCCTCTATCTGAAGTCCCTTGGGTTTAACTTCTCTGCATCTCCTCTGGGTGAGATAAACTCACCTGCTGACCGGCTGGGGAGGGAACCGCGGTCTAACCGCTGTCTGCAGACTATTAGCCTGTGTCCTGCTTTCTACTCCAGCCTCTTCTGCACTCTTTGTGCCCCAGTTCCTGAGCCCCCTGGGCTTTCCTGCATGAGGGACAGGTGAGTGTCTCTTGGACTGGCACTTAGCGTTTAGCTTGTCCACCTGCCATTTGTTTTTCCTCTGTTATAAAGGCACTAACATCTTTCATCTGTTTTTTTCTCCTCCCTCCCCCACCATCTAAGAGTTCTTGTGGGATTTATCATCATATATGTATTATTTTGCAATTTGCTTTTTCACTCAGCATTAGGTCATGGGCATTATCCTTTACCTGCACATTCAGGTCCATCCATCCCCTGGATTTCTTGAACTATCCCCTTCTCACGCCGACATGTGGCTGATTCTGAATTTTCACCCTTGAAAATAGAGCTGCTGGGAGCTTCCTGTGCATCCTCAGTGGGTTTGTTTTCCGGCACTCTACTTTCCACCCTGGGCCTCAGTCTGCGGGACTCTGGGCTTACAGATGCATCCCTCCCACTGGGTCTTTGTTGGGAAAGGAGCCAAGGAGGCATCCAGAGTATGGCTCTTGCCCTCCAGGGAAGGGAAAGGTGTGCAGGAAGGTGCTGGTGAGGAAACCGGGCTTCCCCACCAATGGGCCCATTGGAGTGCTCGCCACTTAGTCACTCTGATTATCTCCACTTTTCTAGGGAGGAGGCCTCACCGCCGTGCCCTGGCAGCACGTGAGTCAGAGATGAGGCTCCCGTCCCACCCTCAAGCCCTGGTTCCCAGGTTGAAGTTCCCAGGCAGCCTGCCACAGAGATGCCGGTGAGGGGGTATTCAGGCTTTAACACGACCCAGCACCTTGGGCTGAGATCTTCAATGGTATTTATTTATTATTTGGATGAGTAAGAGACCCACAGACTCTTTACATTCTTGGATTCACATACAGTAAAGTTGTCCCTCACATTCCTGTTGCGCAACCAAGGAACTTCTTTCGTTAGAAGTAACTGGTGCCAGTTTCTAGTGCATCCTTAAAGAATGTTTTATACTGGGGGGGGAATAGGTAGATAAAAGCCTATAGCTCCTTATCTTGAACATTTGGGGGCAGGTATTTTTGGGAATCTGGAGTTCAAGGTATGTACAAAGTAGCCCCGCAGGGGCACTTTCGTTTTGCAAGTTGTTGGTGATTGTGACACCAGGGACCCAGAGCCCGTGTGGGTGGGACCTCACATGGCACAGCAGAGGCAATGGTGAACCACTATTGCATTTTCTCGTCTCAATCTTTACCTTTCTTTCTTTATTTTTATCTTGAAAATCCTAAAATGAGACAGCTCTGTCTACTCACAGGACAATAAAGGTAATGTGTATGTTATGTCACACCCCAGGAGAGTGTGTGATAAAACACTGGCAGTTCTGCACCAAGGAGGATAAATAGAGCTTTAATCAGTTTTAAGTCAGTTCAGGTAAATTTAGTTTTGCTCCCAAATGTGTTTGGGCCAAATTTATGTAAAAATAAACAAACAAACAAACAAGCAAACAAAACCTCCTTTTAGAGATTTCTCAATTTCATAATTGTGAATAAGGGAATGTGGACTTGTGTTTGTAGTACTCCTTATTTAAAAACTTATGGCAGTATTCTGTACACATTGGATCAGTACTAAAGGCTTTCTTTTATTCTTTTTCTTTTTTGCATCCACGTAGTATTCTATGATACACATGCATCGTAATTTAGCCTGTTTATGGACATTTGGATTATATCCAGTTTTCTCCCCAGATGCATCAATGCTGCAATGAATAACATCATAAACTCTGTAACACACATGCAAACATATCTGTAGGGTAAATTCCTAGCCATGAAATTGTTGGGTCAATTAATAATAATGATAATTGACATTTGCATGGCATTTACAGAGGGCCGGGCAGTGTGATAAGTGCTTTACAATAATTAATGTATTTTAATCTTACAAGAATCTCCAGAGGTGGTTACTATTACCATCCCATTTTACAGAAGAGGAAAACTGAGGTATGGAGATGTTAGATGGCTTGGGCCACTGGGATTCGGAGCAAGGTCCTAGGGCTCCAGTTCATTCTCTTAAACATTGCATTCTACTGCTTTTGAAGGCTGTGGGAATGTGTAACTGAGAGGGACATCGCCAGATTGGCCCCCATACAAGCTTCACCGATTGCCGTTCCCACCAGCAGCGTGTGAATGTGCGTGTTTCCCCGCCAACGCTGTGTTGAGTCAAACTTTTTGATCTTTGCCAATCTGATAGGTGAAAATGGCATCTCTGTGTAGTCTTTTAACTTGAACTGCTTTTACGATGAGTCAGGTTGAGCATTTTTCGTCTAAGGTGCATCTTATTTCCTTTTCCATAAACCACTCATTCATATCTTTTCTTCATTTTCCTCTGTGATCCATGTGGAGCTCTTCCTATCTTAGGAAGGTGAGTCCTTGGTGATTCAAGTTACACAAATCTTTTCCCAGGTGGTCATTCACCATCTGAGTTTGCTTGCTTTGATTTTGGGACAGAGTATGGTGAGGAAGTCAGTGAAGGAAAAGGCTTCAGGGCTGGGAAGTGGAGGGAGGGGAACACAGAACAGATCCCTAAAGAGAGATGCCCTCTGCTGAGAGAGGCAGGGGGGAAGCAAGGTGACAGAGAGAGTGAGGGGGGCCTCTTAGGGTTCCAGTCCACCAGGCGTGTCCCACTCTGGCCCGAGGCTGGGAGGAGGAGGGGCTCCCTGGCAGCCTCAAAGATGCCTCTCTGAGAAAGGACTGCCCTGCTACAGGGCTGTAGTCAGCTGGCAGTCTATAGCTGTTGGCTCCTGCAAGGTCCACTCAGCTTGCGGACCATGTTTATGCTCTGTGTGAGGTGGTCTTGGCTGGTGACTGAGCCCAGTGGTGGTACAAGGGCCTGGCTGTGTCCACATTTCCACCCAACACCGAGCTCTAGCAGGTCCTGGTGGACTGGCCGGGTCTGTCAGGTTTGCCCCCCGGTCTGAAGGTTCCGAGTTTGCTTTCTCCCTCCTCTCTCGCCAGTGTTACTCCTCCCTCCATAAGGCACCTGGCACTCCAAATTCCATCTCAGCATCAGCTTCCTGGTAAACCCAAGCAACCGAGACTCCTAAAATCTTTTGGTAAAAGTTGACATAAAAATTTTAGAACAAAAGAGCCATTCTTCTGTGGAAAATTTTTGTTTGAGTCTAAGGATTTGCCCTTTTTTTTTCCCCTCCTATTTGGTGGTTACTATAAATACCTTTTGGCTTGGACATAAAGTGAAAATGTCACCCTGTAGATGAAGGCAGCTGAGGATGGCCCTGCCAACACCTGGGGGAATCCTCATCTCAGCTCGGATGCCGGAGGAACATTATGGAGTGGCCAGTCTGGGTCTGGGGATGACCAGCCAGGCAGGCCAGGACCTCTGCAAGGTCTCTTGGGTAAGGTATGTGGGGGCACCTCCAAGGCTGACCCCATACCACACAGGGTATGGCACTCAGATGCAGCATCACTGGCAGTGCAGGTGGGTTGAGTGTGCCAGCCCTGCTCTGCAGCCTTTCTCTGGACTGGTCATCTCTCCCGGGCCTGCCGCTGTGTCCTGACTGGTCTCCCACCCTTTGTATGTTGCAAGAGTGACTCTATCATACCACTTCTCGGTCTTAACCTTTGGGTGGTGCGACCTGGAGTCCACCTCCCTCCTCTGCATTCCAGGCTCTTCATATACTGGCCCGTGCCCTTTTTTGTCTTTTTAACCATCTCCACCCTTTACCTCTTCATTCCGCACTCACGGGACTGCTGGCCACCCGGAGAACCCAGCAGGCGCTGTCCCTCTGCACCCATTGCGGCTTCTCTCTGTGTCTGGAACACCTTTCTGTTTCTCTCCCCTTCCTCAAGGCCTAGCTGATATATCAGCATCTCAGATTTGCCACATTCTAGTTTCCTGAAGAGACTGTAGTAAATATTCAAGGTCCCCTTAATTAGTTAAACCCCATTCCCCAACCGCCACTCTGTGGAAGTCCTGTGTCTTTGAAGATGTTTAGTACAGAGACTGGATCACGTGAAGGCGGGGTTAGACGGGCCACAGATACATTCCAGGAAGATAGCCTAACTGGCATTTCTTGGCCATTCTTCTTGCAGACATTTCCACCCCATTCCTACCAGACATACGTCCCTAACCACAATCACTGATCAACATTAAAACCACTAATTCGGATGAGACATTCTTTCAATTCTCTCACTAAGATTGCCTGAAATGCTGAAACGTAAGAGAATGCAAACCAGCCCAAAAATACTTGTTGAGCTTGTAAGATGGGCAATGAATGGTGGTAGGTGATAGGTTGGTGGGTTTCAAGGAAGCATAATTTGCAACAGAGTACCTGGCCTCCGGGGAATAGATTACTCAATTTGTAGGCAGCACAAATACCGGTCAACTGATGGCTATGCGTGGTAAGTGATACAGGTCCTAAGTGACAGGGGGCCTCAGAAGAAGGACACTGCAGCTGAGGCAGCCAGGGAGAGAGCTTCCCTCAGCAGGCAGGGATTGAGATGGGTTTTGAAGAATGACAGGAATTTAGAGAGACTGGAGTGTCAGGAGGGCCTCTGTGGGTAAGGGAGCTCCACGCATCCCTCAGAGGAGCCCTTCTTATTTTCTCTGATGAACCGGGGATTCATCAGATAATTCTTTAAACCATGTTTCAACCCTGGCTGAGAATTTTAACTACCTGAATGCGGGTTCTCACCTCCAAAGGGTTTGATGGCATTGGTCTGGGGTGCAGCCTGGGCGTTGGGAATTTTAAAAGCTTTCCAGGTGATGTCTGAAACGCTGCTGGGGCTGAGAACCTCTGCTTTACAGGAAGTTCAGGCCTTGTGAGACCTCAGCCTGTCAGCCCTCAGGCGCACACACACCTGTTGGGTGCTTAGTATACTTCTGAGGCAGGCCTTTCATTCCCTCCTCCGGGACAATGGCCATCTCAGGGAGGGGCCCTGGCTGCCTGCGTCCCACGCACACACCTGGCATCAGGCTCCCAGGAGCATGTCTCTGCCAGTTTCATGTCAAGCAGTCACAGGGTGGTCACCTGGGCCACAAGCAGTTTGGTTTTCCCTCCACTACCAAGGCCTCTCTTCTGGTGCTGTCCTGAAGCTCTGAAGGAGGCCGTGGTCACCCTGAGGGCCTGTCTAACAGGACAGCGCCATTTTCAGTGGGCCTTGGACAGAGCGACACACACCAGCTGGGGAGGGGCCACAGAGAGCATTTCTCTCCCTGCATTTCCTGGCAGTGAATGGGGCCTGAATAAAGTCCAGCTTGGCCTTTGAGGTCACTTCCACCGAATGGTCTCAGGAATGTGGTTCCTCATTTCAGAGAATTCTGTAGGTGTGGCTGTTGGCCACCAGCCAACGTGCCCAGTGAGGAACGCATTTGTCACAGGTCGGACTCAAGGAGGCCACTACTCCCCTGGCTTTCTGTGGCACAGCAGGGCGTCCAAACGGCTGCAGGACAGGGTGCATAGGAGTGACAGTTATGATTTTCTGACAAGAAAGATTGCTAAACCCTGAGCTTACAATCAAGGCAAGAGGTGAAATGCCCTGGCTCTGAAGCTTTTTCTTTAGTTACTTATTCCAAAAGAACTTCACTGATTTTGTTCTTAAAGAATACATGTTCTTTATTAAAAGAGAAAAAATGCAAACAGCACATACCCAGAAGAAACCGAGGTCCCACTGGCTCACGAAAGTCATCCTCGTGAACCTTTCGTGAGCCTCTCCAAAGGCCGTTCTGCCTGCCCCAGGCTCTGTGCTGGGCCGGGGCGCAGCGAACATGACCTCGGCGAGCCCTCCCACCCAGTCATGGGCTCGCAGAAGTAATGCGATGACTCTCTCTCCAAATAGCCCTTCTGGAGGCTTCCCACCATCCTGCCTTCTTGGAAAGAACATCCAGCGCGTCCCACACCAGAACCCAGCCAAGGAGAGGAGATGCCGAGGCCGTGGCTCATCTTTCTTGGGCCGGGAGAGGCCTCCGAGCAGTCATCTCTGTTGCCTCACAGCCCTCCAGCTATGCTAGGAATGCTAACCATTTCCCACGGAACTGGCAATACCGAGCCCAACCTCCCCGAATATCTGCTTTGCAAACAGATAAAACAGAAGCATCCTGAAAATGTGATCTTCGGCTGGTTACCTTGGGCGGTTGTGCAGGTCTTCCTTGCCTGCCAGGAGTGTTTCTGCTTGTAGAGTCCATCTAAGAACTGTTAGTGGGCCAGCCCGGAACGCGGCTGTGTTTCCTGAGGGGGAAGAGAACAGAGAACTCTCTGGAAGGGGCCCTTGAAGAGAATAGGAGCCAAGCAATGCCTTGGGGCCGTTTGCAGGGGTCTGGCTCCTTTCCTAGCACTGGGATCATTGCTGACCAGTTCTGGGGTCATTTGGGTGCTTTATGACTCCTGAGATGTCTGATCATGGGGCTGTCTTCACCAGCAGAAACTCGGCCTGCCTTTGGTCTCCCCAGTCTACATCTCTTCTGATTTTATGGCCTGAGTGGATGGGGACAGTGACAGGGGCAAGGCCATGTCAGACTTGGCAGAATGTGTATGTGGGGAGGCAGAAGACATGGCTTTCTGAGTAGCTCTCATCTTCTAAGAGACTCCGGAATGCCTTCAGCACCACTGCAGGCAGGATCAGGCCCTGGTGACCTACATTGCCTCCCAGACATGGGGCCGGTGGGTGCCCTGACTCATCCCAGGGCAGCCTGACTTGGGAAGAGTGGGAGAGGGGAGGATTTATATTCCTGAGACATTGAAACCACCCAAATGTTCAATGATGGCTCAGTGAATCATGATATGTCCACGGGCTGGAATATTATGTAAAAGTGATTATTATAAAGACTATTTAGCAACATTATAAATGTTTATGATATGGTGCTAGGTGAATCAACGGAAGACATGCATATGCTTTGCACACAAAAAAAGAGAAGACTGAAAGAGGCTTTTAAAAGTAGCTCTGCTATGCCACAGTGGTATGAGTCTGAACCTTATTGTTTTAAAAGAAACCAGTGGCTTTCAAGACAGATAGATCTGAACTAGTAGCTAAATTCTATTTCTTACTAGAAATTACCCTGGCAGATAGATTAATGTCTCTGAGGTTGGTTCCCGACCTGTGAAATGGGTACAATATTTCCTGCCTCACAAGATTCTTGTGAAGATAAATCAGACGCTGAGTTTCCTCTCTTCTTGTCTTCCTTTCTTCTTCCTTTCTCCCCTTCCCCCTGCATAGTTTTCACTAATACACCACAGTGCACTTACCCACAGACCAGTCTACCACCGAGGCATCCTTAGGTCTGCTTGAATGTCTCTCACGCTGAGGGAAGACCATTTACCTGTTTGTGCTCCAACCAGAGCTGGAGCCCATGCGTTTGGATGAGGAAGGGTGCTAACGACTATAGTCCAGGTCACCAAGGGCAGTGGACGCCTGTCTGGCCCTCCCTTTCAAAGCAGCAACCGAGCTGAGCACTGCTAGCCCCCAGACAAAGTCGCAAAGGCCATAAAGGTTGAAGCAGGGGTCTGGGGGGCCAGCCTGGCTAATACTACACACTAAGCAGACCCTTCTCCTTTCCCAGATGCAGGGCTCAGGCCCTCTTATCTCTAACAGGATTGATGGCTCTCAAGGCCTGAAGCTGTTGCCCCAGGTGCGAAAAGAGGTGATTTCCAGGGACAAGTGACTATACGTTTTCATTTTAAGAGTATAGCATTTAGGTATATGTTTGGAAAAAATAAAGCAGTAGCTATAATGGCACACATATAATGCTGAAGAATGAGCTGACATTAAGGGAAGTATCACATAATTAATAGTTGTCGTTGTGCCCGGATATTTCAAACACCACCAAGGAGGCACGGGAATGACTGAATGAAGCTTGAGGGCTGCTGGCCTTCCGTCTTGCACCCACCTTCTAACTCTGATCCAGCCTGTCACTTCCAGTGTCTGTGCCCCGACCCCCTTCAGCTGCAGCCAGAGAGACCTTCCTAAAAGGAAACCCCTCATTACAAGGCAGCACCCCTAGAGAAGTTTAAAGCTCTCTTCGGCAAGGTTTCCGAGGCCTTTTAGGATGGGACTCTCCCTATCTTGTAAGCTTCCCTGTCACCTCTGTCCTCTTCCCCCTTCAGATTCCTATGTCCTGGACTTCCAGCCCCAGCTTGCTGGCTGGGGCTCTGAGTCTTGGGATGTGCCGATTCCTCTACCCTTGATGTCCCTTCCCCCTTACCTGTCTCAAGGTCTCCTATTCAACCTTCAGAACATTTTTGAGAGTTTCTTTCTCCTGTGAAACTGTCTTGATGTCTTTGCAGTGGATTCATCCTGCCTTCCCCTCCATCTTGAACACCATTTTATCGTGTGCAACCCTAAGTTCCTGTTTCCTGGACCGTCTCCTTGATGAGGTGGTCAGGGTCCTGGAACTTTGTACAGTAGTAGGTATATGACGGGGCCCAATACTAATGAAAATACAATAATTATAGCTAGTGTTTGTGAAGTGTTCTCTGTGCATTATCTCATTTCATCCTCACAGACTCGCTAAGAGAAAGAAACCATTGACACACCTGTCTCAGACATGAGGAAACCGAGGCTCAGAGGTATAATTCATTTGCTGCACGGCCGATAAGTGAAGGAGCCAGGATTTGAACCCAGGCTGCCTGACTTTTGTCTGAGGTTGTTAGGTAAACCACTACCTAGTCTCCTGCAGTTCAGAGTTGCCCCCATAGTAGGGGGCACCTGGTGGGCCTCTGGCCCCACTTGGGTCAGGGGACTGACTCCTTCCAGCTCACCAGGCGCGGCTGCCGGACACTGGCTCCCGGGCTGTTCTGTCAAGGTCACTGGGGTAGAGGTGGTTAGCAAGAGGAAGGGAGAAAATAGAGTTGAGTCACAGGCCTTGTGGAATTTCGTGAATTCTGGGAAGAGAATAAATGGCCATACTTATTCCAAGTATGTCAAGATAATAAGGAACTCTTACTGTTTACATGCAAAAATCTCAAGCAGCCAGCACCTGCAAGCAACAGTCGGGAATCTGAGACCCAGAGGCCCTAGGCCAGGGCCCCCAGCTCTGGAGGGGGGCAGCTGGCAGAGATGGGGAGATGTAAGAAGGAAAGGAGTCCTTGCAGCCCCAGCATTTCCTGCAGAAAGAATTTGGTCCTGTCCCTGGAATGTGGGCGGACCCCTCCTGCGTGGAAAGGGAAGTGAACTGCTGCCTCCCTCAGAGCCTCTGACACCCGGGCCTCCACTCCCCAGGCTCAGCAACCCCCTTTTTGGAGGGCATCGAGCTGTCGGGCAGAGCCTCATTCCTCAGCAACCTTCTCATCTGAGGAGAGACCCTGCCCGCTGGGGAAGCTGCAGAAACACATTGGTTGTGAAAAGCGATCTGCTTTCAGAATACCTGCACCTTCCGAGGATAAGAGCAGAGTGGGTGGAAGTCAGGGAAGGGAAGAGCCCCCGATAAGAGGAGGGATCCATGTTTTGGGGTGGCGGAGGGGAACAGAAGACAGCAACCTGGCTTCTCAGCCTCTAGAAAGCTATTTATTTACACAATTCTAAACATCTAAGTTGAAATGGGAATGGACAATTAATGAGCAATCTTCAAGCACTTATACATCCATGAATGTAGTCAACACACATTTATTCATTCATTTAGTGTTTGCCCTGGGGCTGGATATGATGCCAGGGGCTGGGCATTTAGAAGTATCTGGCATGTCTGGATTTATGTTTCTCACTTGGCAGTGGGCTTGCCTGAGATTCACATACTCATGCTGGGCCGCACCCAGCCTGGGAATCAGGACTTTTGGGGAGGGATCTGGAAATGAGGGCTTTGAAAAACAACCCAAGTGATATGGATATGAATCTCTGGTCAAGACACAATGACTAGATTGGAAATATATTTGTCCAGAAGTATCCACAGTCTTATCTCTGGGAAGGTGTGGGCACAATCTCCAGCTTGGGTTCGTTCATTCATTCATTTCACTGGTGCTTAGTATTTATTGAGTTCCGGTCAGGAGCCATGCCCTGGCCTCCTGGGGCTCACACAGGTATGAAGTCCTATCATGCCAATCCTCTGTTCTGCAATGCTCCCCATTTTATTTTCACAAAAGCCAACGTCCTTACAGTGAACCAGGGTCCAGTGACCTCTTCCCTGGTACCTCCATGACCTCCTCTCCCACCGCCCTTCCCTCTACTCCCTCTGTTCCAGTCGCCTAGCCTCCTGCCTCGTCCTTCCACAGGCCGTCGCTCTAGCTGCCCCTTCTAGTGACATGCTCCTCCCCCCACTCCCCTCTGCCAACTACTGTAAGCTGCAACTTGCCCCCACCCCCAGCATCTCCCTAGCATCACCTACCCTGCTCTTCTGTTAGCACCCATCCCCTTCTAACATTTTTGTCATGTTCTCATTTGCCGTGATTATCATTTACTGTTGTCGGTCTCTCCCTCTCCTCTCATGGAATGTAAGCACCCAGAGAGCAGCACCTTTGCTCTGTCACTGACATAACCCAAGCATCTAGAATAGTGCCTGGCATATAGTGCATGCTCAATAGATAT
Source organism: Mormoops blainvillei (assembly GCA_004026545.1). Lineage (NCBI taxonomy): Eukaryota > Metazoa > Chordata > Mammalia > Chiroptera > Mormoopidae > Mormoops > Mormoops blainvillei. The sequence goes on along the minus strand of PVJD01002997.1, from coordinate 145,663 downwards.
TCGCTGAGTAACTAGCAAACAGTAACACAGATAAGTGTAAAATCACTAATGTGGGAAGTGCTGGCTAGAAGAGAATGAGAATATTTATCTCTGAGCTCCTCCCAGCTCCATACTTTTACTTTTGTTTTTCTTCGAAACATCTTTCAGTATTTACAAACATCCCGTGTGGTCAAGATCATTCCTTTCTATTTTTGTTATCGTTGTGTTTTCCTGTGACCCCGGCCTCAGGAAGGGAAAGTACGTTGAAGACCCAGCCGCCCTCTGCCCCAGGGCTCCCTGTCACATCCATGTGAGCAAGGGCAGCAGGTGACCTCTTGGTGTCCAAGCACGTATTCAGCCTGCGTGAGTCACTGAGCCTGTTCAGAAGGCTGAGAAAATGGGATTTTAGAACAATTGCAAAAATACTTAACATGTCAGCAGGGAATCAATCAGTAGATTCAGGAGGTTTTAAGGTTTCTGACCCTTCATGGAAGCTCAGGGAAAGAGAATTCTAAGGAAAGGGTGCTCCAGCGTGTCAGGTATCGTGTGTGTGTGTGTGTGCGTGTGTCTGAGCCTGCACACAAGTGTGAGCGTGTTTGTGTAAAAGGAGCCGAGTCAGTGACCCCATCCCCAGGATCCCAGCATCAATCCGAAAAGCCACCGCTCTGAGGCACAAGAACAACCACGTGGAGGGACGACCCCACCGAAGAAAGGATTTGTCAGAGCCCTGGAGGCAGCCCGCTCTGCCCAGAGGTCAGAGGGGACAGCGATCTTAGCCAAGCCATCTGGACCCTTGATTTTATCCCAAAGACGGAGTGGGGGCAGCAGGCCACCACAGTCTGATGCTCCCAGCCAGGCCCTTATTTTCTGCCTCCACCTTCTCTCTCCAGGTGGCTTCTGCCTGTTGCGAGTGAGACAAGCGTCCAGAATCCTGGTCACGAGGAGGGCTGTCTTTGACCTGGTTCGTCTGCCCCTTTGCTAGAGAGCCAAGGATGGGTTCTGGCAAAGTGAGGACGGAGTGCAGACTGGACCAAGGAGAGAGTACCACCCTGTGTTGTCTGGAGTAAGGTGGCCACCCACTGGCATTTTTCTGATGCCCAGGCATTGCTTGGTACCCCGGGACCATTGCTCTTCTTTAAATGTGCTGGGGGCAGTGCCTGGCGAGCCCGGAGGCGGTGGGTGTAGATGGCTCAGCTGAGGAGTCTGCAGTGAGGGGAGGAACCCTGGAAACAGCCCAGTGCAAGGTTCTCAGCTAGGGCCGCGTGAGGCCCTGTGCTCAGACCCCAGGGGGGCAGTGGAGATGGAGACACCAGCCCAAGGAGGCTGCAGGGAGAAGGGCCAGTGCAAGAGCTGTCATGGGCTGGGTCAGAGCTGGCACACTCCAGCAGGGTTGAGACAGGTCACAGGCAGTGACTGAGATCACACGGAGAGGCTGGTGGGGGTCAGGTCTCCGGAGCTCATGGGGAGGAAGGAAGGCCGGAACCTCTCCTGCTGGGAATGAATCCAGGCTGCAATTGCTTATGGATTGACTAAATTGCCCCATCTCAAGCACACTTTGTGTTCTGATGACCCAGATCCAAGTCCCAGTCCCTCATGGAGAGGCTTCAAGGCTTCCAGCACCGGCACCAGCTACCTTTCCTGGCCTCTCCCAGCCCGGGCGCATCCCGTATGGGTGGCTTCTTCTTTTGTGCCTTTGCTCTTCACCCACTCATTCATGATAAAAAGCCATCTCTTCTTGGAAGTCTTCCCTAAACATGCCGGTGCCCTTGGTGACCCCGAATGACTCTTTTGTCTGGGAGTGTCCCTTGGTGAACCACAAACACACCTGCACAGGTGATCCAAGGCTGTAGGCAATGTGCACAGAGAGTGAAGGTTGGGGTCAGGGGAGCCCACTTTCACAATCTCCTCTACCCAGGTTCAAGTAAAATCCGCAACGAACCAACTCCGTCAAATGCAGGGCCAGCACCGAAGAGAACATGCACAAAGTATAAGACAGGGGGTGCTTCCAGAGTCCAGTCTCTGACTGTACTGTCTAGACCAACAGGCCCCAGCATGGGCCCCTTGGACAAAAGAATTCTGTGACCGGTCCTTTGAAAATCTCTCCATGCTATACATCCTTTATCACCCATCAGTACATTAAAGGCTCTGGCAAGACCCGCAGGAAAGTGCCTGTTTGAGATTATTTTACTCAGTGCTTACCAAGTTCTGACCAAGCAATCTATTGTGTATGTGTGTGACATGAGTGTGACACCTGTTAACAATGCCCAGAGCTCTGGCAGTGGACAGACTCGAACCTCCTCTGTGTCTGATGGGCCATGTGACTTCAGGCAAGTTCCTTGGCCACTCTGAACCTCACGTGTCTATTTGCAAAATAAGTTCTTTGTTTTAAGATTTTATTTTTATTTACTTTTAGAGAGGTGGGGTGGAGGGAGAAGGAGGGAGAGGAGCATCAATGTGTGAGAGATGCATCGATCAGTTGCCTCTCGCACTCCCCTACTTGGGGACCTGGCCCGCAACCCAGGCCTGTGCCCTGACCGGGAATCGAACCAGTGACCCTTTGGTTCACGGGCTGGTGCTGAATCCACTGAGCAACACCAGCCAGGGCACAAAATGAGTTCTTAGTGTAGTCAATGAAAGGGAATGCAGGTTTGGCTGTGAGTCCCAGGAAGACATAAATCTTCCTCCTGAGGTCCTGTGGTTCTAGCCTCATAGTTATGGTCTATGGCTTGTGCAACATAATGGGAGTGAGAATTCTGGAAGGCAGGGTCCTGGGGAGCACACCCAGAAGCCCCGGCAACCATATCCCCACCTACCACCGAGCGGCCATCTGACCAAAGCACCCGCTTCCAGTCAGCTGGCATTTTCTAGAATCCATGCTATCCTGGTCACTACCCTCCAGGCCCACCTTGTACCCCCAGGCCCTCCACGTTCCTGCCATGTACAACGTCTGTCTGTCACTCCCCTGTGCCTTGCCCTCCCTCACCTTGCCAGCCACTTCCCATTCCCACTCCCTGCTTTAACTGGCCAGTTCAGCCTGCAGGCCTCAGCTCAGATACTCATCCCCCGTGAAGTTTTCTGGCTCCCCCAGATCATCGGTCTCTGCTCTGTGCTCCTATAAGGAGCCTCTGCTTCCTGCTTCAGAAATACCTGCTCCACACATTGTGAGTCTTTTATCCTCTGCCTCCAGCCGGCTTGAGCTCCTGGCAGGAGCTCATGGCAGGGCTGCTGCGCCACCCGTGCCTAGCACAGTGTTGGAGGAGGAGCTGACAATGGTTCCCTGTTCCCCCTCACCCCTCTGGGCCCGTTCCTGGCAATTGGCTTCCTCCCTCCTTCTCCTTCAGGGAGTTGTAGACTGCATCATTCTTCTGCTGCTGAAAGTGATGACTCACCTGTCCCCACGTCAGCCCCACATGGTGAAAATCTTCAGCCCAGGCGCATGAAGGAAGTGCCGCAGACTATGGCTCAGCCTTGTCAAAAGGGGCAAGTGAGAGGGGTGGGGGCCTATGCAGGGCGGGAGGTGCTGGGGATCACGCCCCTGCCCAGTGCATCTCCTTGGTTTCTGCCACCTGGGGCTGTATGGTGGGGCGCGGGGGGTGGGGGGTGCCCTCAGCTGAGGTGAGTCCTGGGGACAGGGGCATCCTTAATGGTTGCTGAGCTAGGCAGCGGCAGGGATGGGAAGACAGTGCTCAGCAGTCCAGCCCAGCCCAGACTGCCTGACAGGTGATGGGGAGCTGGTGAGGAGCCAAGGCCCCGGTGGGCCCCTCCTTAAGCCTGAGGTAGGAGGACAGCAATACTGAGGCAAGTACAGGTGAGGGCAGGGCCTGATGGGCCCTGGGGCCTTCTCGCACTACCAGCCCAGCCCAGCGGGAAGCCACAGCTGAGAAGGCAGGATGGGGAAGGCTCGTGGACCAGGCCCAGCACTTCAAGAAGCCAATGGGCTGCTAAAAGGGACTCCATTCTGGGTGAGGCCCAAAACCTGAAGGTCACGCTCCCTGGCATGCCCAGGTAGTCTGGGTCTAGGAAAGCCTGTGCCTCTTCCCAGCAGGGAATCTGCTGAGATGGGTGCCCCTAGGGGTGGAGCTACCCTACCTATGGGCAACTTGTGTGCCTAGGCCCACAGGTTGGGAGCTTGAGGACAGAGCTGTCAAATACCAGGGTGCATAACACTGTGGGCCCTAGAGTGGTGTGGCAGGCCAGAAGGGTAAGTCTCCATCTCCTCCTAATATGCAAAACTGACCTTGCCACTCCCTGCCTCCAATGCTGCCCTGTGCCCTCTGGGCAACCAGGATGGCATTCGACTCCGACGTTGACCTATGAGGCCTTCCTGATATGGTCTGGCCTCTCTCTAGCCTCGTCCGTCACTCTTCTCTGCCTGGTAAATAACTCCATGTCCCTCTGCCTCTAGTGCCTGGTGCTCAAAGACCACCCCAGCACCCCTCTAAGTCCTGTTCACCCTGCACTTGCCGCTCCATTAGGGGAGTGGTTCTGATCCCCATCTACTTCCTCCCTGCAGCCGCATAGCTCCCACCTCCCGCTGCCAGCTCAATGCACTGCTGAGTGGGTCCAAATGTCACACACTTGGCTAAGTCTCTGGGGATACCATGACACAGCCTCTCCTCAGCAATTCCCTCCTCAGCCTACAGAGTCCTACAGTGTTCTTACTCATCTGATGACAAGGTCCACACTGCTCAGAACTTTCTGGCCACTCTTTATATTCTCACATTTTCAAATTCCAGGAAAGAATACTCATTGGCTCAACTTAAGCTAGTTGCCCCATTCTCGGACCAACCACTGCGAAGAGCGTATGAAAGAAAACGGCAGTTCCCATTCAAAGCATGTGGCTGGAGAAGGGCGCAGGGCAGGTCCTAAGAGGTGGGTGCCACGCTGGGCAGACCAAATAAAGTTCAGCATTGCCTGAGTGAATAAATGATGAATGAAGGAGCCAAGAACAACACATACCCTTCAGACGATGGTCCAGCTTCTGCAGTGTTTGCACATCATTCTCATAGGCGCTTACAAAAGTTTTATGAGCCCACATTTTACAGATGAGGAAACAGGCTTGAAATCACAGGGTGAATAGATGCAGCCAGGATTCCACCTCCGTATGGCATACGAGACTGTGCCCTGGGAGGCTTTCCTCCCACATGAACATGGGCAGCTAGACCTCTTCTGGGCAGTCACTGGAGAAAGGGGCAAGTGTTTCCCTGTGAGGGAGGGAAGAGGCACTCTGCCAATGGTTAACTCCAGGACCACTTCTGCACCAGCTCTCTTGTTTGAAAGTCTACTCTTGTCTCAGTCAGCATTGTATACGAGGGCACAGCTGCTTCTTTGGGGACTTGAGATCATGCCATCCTTGCTTTAGGGTTAGGCTGTGATTAACAGCAATGATTATCTGAGCTTGTGACTGGAGGTGTAAGGGCATGGAGGTCATTATTTAGAACCAGACAAAGACAAGGCAGCCCTTGGCCTGAGATTTAAAGGGCAAATGGGCTGCCCCTGCCCCTACACACACACACCAGGAAATGCACCGCTTTCTCCTGTGCCTTCACTCTCACGTAGTGCCTTTTTTCAGCTCATTGTGGTCAGCTGCTACACTTGCTTCTTAAGGGCAAGGCTTGCATCCGCTCATTTCATCTTCCCAGAGCTTGAAGCTTATGAGAGATTGTTTGCAAAGATGACTTCAACAACTGTTCCCATCCCTACGTGCATGCCCCTTTGCAATGCGGCTCTGCTGCTCCTTCCATGGTGGAGTCGCTTCCCTACCCCTGGAATTTGGGCTTGACTGTGACTTGCTCTGACCGCCAGAATGCAGCAGCCTGGTCCTCAAGAAGTGCTGCAGCTTTTGCTCTTGCCTTCTTAGAATCCGCCAAGCTGTGCGTGAACATGCTTGGGCTAGCTGCTGGAGCACGAGAGGCCGAACGGAGTAGACTAGTGCCTTTGCAATTGAGGCTCACCTGACTGACTACCACCAGCGCTAAGAGTCAGGTATATGAATAACGCCACCTGGAACCTTCTAGCCCTACTAGAACCACCTGAAGACTGTAGTCACGCTAATGACGCAGGTGAGACTAGCAGAAGAATCTCAGAGCACTGCCCAAATTGCTAGCTCAAAGAATTGTGAGCAGATAAAATCATTGTTGTCTTAAGCAGCTAAGTTTTGAAATGGTGTGTTCCACAGTAATCGATATTGGTACAGGGCATTTGCTAGTTGCAGTGGGCTCTGTGTCCCAAAAAGCTGTATTCAAGTCCAATGGCCCAGTACCTGTGAATGTGACCTTGTTTGGAAATAGAGTCTTTGCTGATGTAATCAAGTTAAGATGAGGTCATTTTGAATTAGAAAGGGTCCTAAATTCAATGACTGGTATCTTTATATGAGAAAGAAGAGGGAGATGTGGATACAGAGACACAGAGGGGGCACAAGGAAGAGGGCAAAGTTGCTACAGAGGCAGAGATTGGGGAGGGGGGAGCAATGCTGCTGTAAACCAAGGGATGCAAGGATGGCCAGAAGACACCAGAAGCCAGGAAGGGGCAAAGAGGGATTCTACTAATATCTTTGGAGGAAACACGGCCCTCCAAGAAAGTTGACACTTTCATCTCAGACTGCTAGCCACCAGAAAGGTGAAAGGATACATTTCTGTTGATTTAAGTGACCTGGTTTGTAGTAATTTGTTATGGGAGCCCTAGGAAATGAGTACACTGATTCAAAAGTTTTTCTCCGAGAGCGCCGACTGGCTGAATGAAGAAGCAAGCAGAGGGGCATTAACTCACCCTTTCGGCGCGTCTCCTCTTCACTGGCTGCAATCACCGTGCAGCTGGGGCACCGCTATCCAGGGCCCGGATACATACATCTTCTGCCCAGCCCTCAAGGCCTGGCTCCGAATCTGCAGGCCACGATGCTCATGGCTTTCTTTCAAATAAAGATGTGGTGTATATGTGTGTGTACCCCCTTTTTTGCACATAAAAGTAGTTTGTAAACCATTAAATATACTTATAAAATATAAAAAAGTAGAAAGAAGCCAAGAAAAATTACCCATTACTTTATATTTATCTTCCCAAAACAGCCACAGTCAACACTGGTTTGTAAATCCATAGGTTTTTCTTTTTTTTAATATTGACTTTAGAGAGGGGGCGGAAGGAGAGAGAACTTTGTTGCCCCGCCTATTCATCCATCCATTGGTTGTTCCGATTGTGGACTGAACCACAACCCTGGCATATCCGGACGATACTCTAACCAACAGAGCTACCTGGCCAGGGCAATCCTTGGTCTCTTTATTCCTACAAATATTGACATACTATATGTGCCATTTTGTGTCCCATGTTTTTCACTCAGTGATACACCATGAACTTGTCAATAACTGCAAGTCGGCACGTATTTGTTGAATACCAACCGCGAGTCAGACATTTTACAGAACTCCAGTGTGCAATGATGAAAAGACAATGCATTCACAGCCCCTGTTCTTGTGACGCTTATAGCCTGTCAGGAGACACAGGAATCAAGCAAACAGTTACAACAATACCTTTTTGATTTTCTGTTTGGGGACTAGTTTAGAGTTACAGCAGAGTAGCAAATATGATTCAGAGTTCTCCCGTACCCTTTACCCAGTTTCCCCTGCCAGTAACATCTCCCATAACTACATGACAATTCTGAAAGCTAAGAAATTGACACCAGTGCAATGCTTATCTGGTATAGACACTCTTTTCCATTTACACAATATATATATTTTTTCTGTTCCAGGCTCTAATCCAGTGACTGTGTCTCATGTTACATTCAGTTATGTTTTCTCAATTTCCTCCCGTCTGGGACAGTTCTTCAGTCTTTCATCGCCTTGAGGCTTTTTAAGAGTACTGGTCAGCCACCTTGTTGAGGTCCGTTAATTTAGGCTTGTCTGATGTTTTCTCACGATTAGATTGAGATTATGCATAATCAGGAAGGACACCCAGAGGCGGCATGCCCTTCTCGGGGCATGATATCAGGCGGTACATGATGTCTGTATGTCTTACCGTTTGAGATACTAACCTTGGTCACTTAGGTAAGTGGGTTTGTTTTGTTCTGCTGGGTTTCTCCACTCTAAAATTTCCATATTCCCCTTGGTCATTAATAAAGATTTGCCTTGGGAAGAATATTTTGAGACTATGCAAATATCTCATTTAACATCATCTCATTTAACTCACTAAGTTTAATATCCATGGGTGGATCTTGCTGGTAGAGATCTGGTGTTCTAATGGTGATTTTATATTTCCTCATTCCTGCTACATTTATTAAATGGAATTCTCCTGTAAGGGAGAGTTGTCATAAATACCTCTTCCGTGACAGTAGTGAAGAGTTTTACAAGCTTGTCATGAGAACATAAAACAGGGCAACCCGCCTCAGTCTGGGGTAGTCAGGGAAGTCTTCCCTGAAAAGGTCGCATTTAATATAATTCCTGCAGGACCTAAAGGAATGAGTAGGGAAAAGGCTGAGGGAAAGGAGGAATGTTTCAGACAGAGGGAATCATCTGAACGTGAGACCTACCCCCAAAGCTGATAGAGACCATATGAAGCGGCATGACCGAGTTTGGCCTGGTGGAAACCTTGGCCACCTGGAGGGGTTTCCTCATTTGAAAGGAGCAGCTGCTTCTTACTTCACACAACATCTTGCCAAGTGGAAATGAGGGCCTAGAATTGCCAAAGTTTCTGGTGTTTAAGAGAAGCTGGACATCTGGTTTTTATTTTCCATAAAACTTCTCAACCTTTTTCATGATGACAAATAATCCCATTCTTCTTAAAAGCCAAAAAAAACCTCTGCGCTATTGGGGTTTTTCTATTTGTTTGTTTTTTTAGACTTTATTATTTTAGAGCAGTATCAGGTTCACACAAGATTGACAGGAAGGTACAGAAATTTCCCATGTGTGTCGTGCCGCCATGCATAGCCTCCTCCATCACCAACATCCCCCACAGGAGTGGCACGTTTATTACAATTGTTGAACCTGCATCGACACATCATAACCACCGTAAAGCCCCAGTTTACATTAGGGGTCACCTGGATGTTGCACAGTCTGTGGGTTTTGAGCAATGTATAATGACACGTATTCACCATTACCCTATCATACGGGGTACTTTCATTGCCCTAAAAACTTTGCACTCTACCTTTCGCCTCTTCCCTCTCGCCCCCGTTGTCAGTTTATTGCTTGTACATGGCTGAATCATAATTAATGTATCGATCTCCTGTGGCAGGACCCTGAACTCGCTTTCAATTTTTCAGTGTTATAAACAATGCTACAATGAACATCCTTGTACAGACAACCTTGAAATCTTCTTTAGCTATGAAAGTTTGCTCTGAATTGTGGCCTCTTCATTCCCAGACCCTGTGGCTTTTCCAAATCCTACTCTATTTCACTCCTCTGCCCCCACATTCTCTTGGTGCCTCAGTTTTTCTACTATTCTTTTCCCATGTACTTCAAGGTCTCCGCCAGAGCTGGCGGAGACCGGACTGGAATCCATGCTGTCAGCAGAGTCTGCGAGGTGATCTGGGACGTGGTCCCACAGACGGCACTCAGCGTTCACCTGGGTTGAGGGGCATGGCTGGTCCTGGTCTTGGGGGCATTTCAGGTCAGAGCCCGGGTCCAGCTAACTCTGCTGATCTGCTTCCAGGAAGGCACAGGCCCAAGGCCAGCTCTACAAGCACTTTGGTTGTTCAAAGGGCAACAGATACATTCTTGGTGGATTCACTGCACTGCTCTGATACGGCTGGTATGGAGGAGATAAGGAGCTCAGGCCTGATGCCAGAATCCAAAGAGGAATTCCCACCGCACGGGGAGGGAAGGGCCTGGGATCCACTCTTGGGGCTGGCATCACCCTATACTCTGGCCAAGCCCAACTTGCTTCCAGTGGAGCCCTCTTGTTCTGCTGCCTTTGTGACTGGACTATTTTTACAGCCTGACATGTGGTGGTGGGGTGGGGTGGGGGGATGGAGGGAGCCAAGGGAAGGGCAGCTTTCCCTGTTCCTAAAGCTTCCACTCAGGGAGACAAGGGACGCTTTTCTTCCTCCTCGTCCTAAAGAAACCTTTGTCTGTGCCAGGTAGAAGGTGAGGGCAGACCCTGATGGCTCTCCTGACAGGGGAGGAAGGGCGCCTGGTGCTCTCTGGGTCTTGGGTTGGTCCAAGTGGCATCTGCTGAGGGATTTTTAAAGTTATGAATTAAATGAAGCTATAAGATAGTCTAGCTGTCAGTGGATTTCCTTCTAGAATAATTTATAAAATCATACACATTACCATAAAGATAGTAATGTCCCCATTTGCTGAATACTTACTGTGTGCCAAGAATCATGCTATGGGTTCTTCATACATTATCCCATTTAAGCCTCATGTCAGGCGCGGCCTTAGTACAATTTCTGAGCAGGTTTTTAAGCTTATCCTGAAACCAGAGTTGTTAATCTGAACCTTAGTCCTGGCAGTAGGGACATGCTTGGCTGCTACAGCATCCAGAAATCCCTGCTTAGGCTACAGCAGACAAGACCCTGCTGTCTACAACACACCTACTCATCTTCCAGATTGGAAAGGAAGAGCTTAAACTATCTTTATTTGTAGAAGACATACTCTTGTATATAGAAAACCCCAAGGAATCCACTAAAAAAAAAAAATTAGGATTAATTTTTTTAAAGTTCACCAAAGGTGGCAAGGCACAAAATCAAAACATAAAAATCAATTTTTTTCTCTGCACGAGCCATAAAAAGTCCTAAAATGAAACCAAGAAAAGAAGCGTATTTATAATAATATCAAAACAAATAAAATAAAATACGTAGGACTAAATTTAATGAAATAAGCACATCGGAAAGCCACATTCTGGTGGGAACAGTTGGAAAAATGGAGGGACATCAGCTTGGCCAGGCCCTATTCTCGGGGAGGAGCCGGCAGAAGCAGCTAGAGCTCTCTGCAGCCTCAGCAGCTCGCACCGGTTTGCAGAGCTCCAGGGCTCCACAGCGGTCTGTCTGGCTCTGCCTTCCTCTGGGGTCCTCTGCCCCATTGAGGAAGGGGGTTCTGGGGGCCTCGGCCATAGCAGCTCTGCAATCATGTCTGTATTTCACATTGTGCCGGTGATGGGAACACAGTGGGACCAAGTCTGAAATGGCCTCTCGTTTTGAGAAAAGGTAGACAGGCCCTCCCAAAGCCCAGCCTCTTTAGGTCATGGGCACTGGCTGCACCCTGGGATATAAGTTATCTGCTGCTCCTGCCTCTGGCAAAACCACAGCTTTTTTTTTTAATTCACTTTTTATTTTAGAACAGTTTTAGATTTGCAGAATTATTATGGAGATAATACAAAGAGTTCCTGTGTACCTCGTACCCAGTTTCCCCCATTATTACCATCTCAGTTAGTGTGGTACATTTGCATAATTAAGGAACCAATATTGATATGTTATCATACACTATCATATTTCATACTTTATTCAGATAGCCTCAGTTTTCCCCTAATGTCCTTTTGGTTTCAGGATCCCATCTAGGGTACCATCGCACATTTTGTTGTCTTGTCTCCTTAGGCTCCTCTTGCTTGTCACGGTTTAAAAATGCAAGTTTTAGCTTCAACATGAGGGTGTAGAAAGAGCTCTGGAGTTACATCAGCCATGACCCAAATCTTAGTGCCACCCTTATCAACCATGGACCTAGAGTAATTTATTTAATTGTATTAAATTTGGGGAGGCGACAGTGGTTCATGGGATTATACAGGTTTCGAGTGTGCAGGTCTATAATGCATCGTCTGTATGTTGCATTGTGTGTTGTATCCCCTGTCGCTACATATTTGATCCTCTTTACCGTCTCCTACCTTCTCCATACCTCCCTCGCCCTCTGATAATCACCATTCTGTTGTCTGTGTCTATGGGTTTTTGTCTGTCTTGTTCGCTTGTTGCTTTCTGTTTTAATATGACCCACGTGTGAGTGAAATCATATGGTTCTTGACTTTCCCCATCTTGCTTATTTTGATGTTAAGCATGATATTCTCAAGGTCCATCCATGTTGTCACAAATGCAGCATTTCATCTTTTCTTGTGGCTGAGTAATATTCCACTGTGTGTATGTACCACATCTTCTTTACCCAAAGCTCTATCAAGGGAAACTTTGGTGGTTTCCATGTCTTAGTCATGTGAATAGTGCTGCAATGAACATAGGGTACATACATCTTTACGAATAAATATTTTCAAAATTTTCAGATAGATATTCAGAAGAGAGATTGCTGGGTCATATGGTAGCTTTATTCTTAATCTTTTGAGAAAACTCCATACTGTTTCCCATAGTGGCTATACCAATTTACATTCCCACCACCAATGTATGAAGTTTCCTTTTTCTCTGAAACCTCTCCCTTGTTATTTGTTATTTCTTGTCTTATTGAAGATAGTCATTCTAGCAGGAGTGAGGTGGTATCTCAGTGTCGTTTTGATTTGCATTTCCCTAATAGCTAGTGAAATTGAGCATCTTTTTATATATCTGTTGGCCATTTGTATGTCTTCTTGGGAGAAGTGTCTTTTCAAGTCCTCCACCCATTTTTAAATTAGATTGTTTGTCTTCTTATTGTTGAATTGTATGAGTTCTTTTTTTTTTTAACTTTATTTATTCTTAGAGAGGGGAGAAGGGAGGGAGAAAGAGGGAGAGAAACATTAATGCGTGAGAGATATGTTGGTTGCCTCACAAACACCCCCAACTGGGGACCTGGCCTGCAACCCAGGCATGTGCCCTGACTGGGAATCGAACCAGCAACCCTTCAGTTCTCAGGCTGGCACTCAATCCACTGAGCCACACCAGCCAGGGCGAGTTCTTTATGATTTTTCATATTAAACCCTTATTGGAGGTATTATTTGCAAATATCTTTTCCCATTCTATTGGTAGAGTCATTTATTTAAACCCTCTGAGCATTAGTTTCCTCATCTGGAAAACAGAGTCAATCCTCTTTGACTTTCTGGCCTGTATCCTGCAAGGTAATACACAAGAAACACCCAGGACAGCTCCAGCACACAGCTGTGCTCCACAATAGCAGTGTTAGTGATGTGTCCACCTGTCTCCCCATCCTCCCCCCATGCCGAGCCCCTCCTAAGCCATTGCCTGCCCCAACCCTTGCTCTCTCAATAGACGCTGCACCCATTAAGAACACTCGCCCCTGACAAACGCACCCTTGTGCTGCATAGACCTAATCAAAGACAGGGAATAAAAGGCAACGCCTATTTAAAAACTGCTGCCCGATAGCCCCTTGGCTTTCTCTAAGTCTTTTCCAGTCGACCTTAGGTCCAGGCATGTAGGCCAGCACATCTAATCATAATGACCTATTTGTCAGGAATGCACAGACTGTCTGCTTCTGGCCCTGAGTCAGCACCCAGGAACTCTGACATCCTCTGTCTCAAACCTGACCCTACCCCAGCCTTGTCCCCCTGAAGGCCTGTTGGTGAGGGGACCAGCCTGCTGCCTGCTCCTTTGGGGCTATATTAAGGGGACCACATGGATGCACAAGTGAACTTTGTCCCGCCTGTCTGTCTGCCACTCACTGCAGGTGCTGGGTGTTTCCTCCTGCTAGAAATTCTCTTGGAGGGACAGTGAGTCCATGTGCAGTGAACATGTGTGTGTTTCTGGGGTATGTGTTTGGTGTAGGTGTGGACCCACAAGAATTTGTATCTGTGTGTGTGTGCATGCATATAAAAGTACGTATGCCTATTTTAGTGTACCCGAAAGTTTATGATGGATGTTTGTGGTCAGGTGTGCATGCCAGCAAGTCCATGAGAGTATTTAGAGGCTGGGTGTGTTCGATGTGGAGACATGTGTGTGTGATGGGGTGCATTTGCAAGTGTGAAAGTGTGCTCCAGAAGAGAAAGGATTCTTCACATGTCCGTTGTGTCACATAGCCTGGCTCAAAGCAGAAACAAGTCAAATGGATGCAACCTTCCTTATAGTCGTGACCCATGTAGACACAGGAGTGGGGTTCAGACCTCTGAGACCGGAAGCACCTTCCCTGTTCACATCTGGAGGCAGGTGTGCCAAGCATGGCAGACAAAGTATTTTTACCAAGGGAATGGTCTCTCTATGATATTCTATGGGACCGTTGTATTAGGTGTCAATAGTTGACTCATGAAGGAAGACGGTTCTGAAAGAAGGGAGGAGACCAGGTACAGGGAAGCTGTGCCCCTATTCAGGACCTCAGTGGCTCTGGGGAGACCCTGCCTGGGCTTGAGATGCTGCGTGGAGCTCTGAGGGGCTAGGATCACCCCAGGCCCACTCGGGGTGCAGGAGCCACCCCAGGGATCTGCAGGCCATGCAGGATTCAGGGAGGTCATTCTTGGGCCTCCCCTGCACAGGGATCCTCATTTCATCCCCCTTTACAGAGGGTCACCGGTTCGATTCCCTGTCCAGGGCACATGCCTGGGTTGCGGGCCAGGTCCCCAGTGGCGGGGGGCACGAGAGAGGCACACATTGATGCTTCTTTCCCTCTCTTTCTCCCTCCCTTTCCCTCTCTAAAAATAAATAAATAAAATCTAAAAAAAAAAAAAGAAAGAAAGAAAAGAAAAAGGGCATCAACCAGCCAACATTCAAGTTTGAAAAACTGTTTTTGGAACTTACCTTCCCCAGATACACATGTGGCTCATTCCTTCACCTCCTTCCAATCTTTACTCAAATATCACCTCAACCACCACCCTTTGAAAATCACAACTCTTTCCCCAGCCATACCACCTTGCTGTAACTTCTCAACACTCTTGCCTTCCTTTGTTTCCCCCCAAAGCTCTTATCACCTTCTTACAGAGTGTGGACCAAGTGTGCCCACCGCAGGGGGATACGAGTCTAGAAATTGAATGTAAGCATTCAAAAAACTATAGATACTCTAGAATCGATAGCCATTCGACATTGCCAAGGAATCCAAATGAAGATCAGAAAAAAGATGAACTAGCTTTTCGCCGCAGAGGCTTCAAGAATCAATGTTCTAACGCCCTCAATGAAACGCATTGTTTTCTGTTTGCCTTTGCCCCCACCTTCTGCTCCCTGAAGGCTGGCTCTGCAGGTCACGATTTTTTCATCTGCTCTGTTCCGCCACGACCTCCCCAGCACACACAATAGTGTCTGGCACACAGCAGGTGCATAATGGATATTTATTGAATGAATGCATGTGGAGGAAGAGGTTTGAGTGGGGGAAGTATCACCAGCTGGACAAGGGATGGAAGGACAGCAAACGCTCCCTGTCCCCCATCCCTGACCCCTGTGAGCACCGTGCTCGTGGTCTGAACCCCTGTGAGTTTTGCCTGGGTCTCAAGCACCATAGGACATGGCTGGGAACTGCTGCCCTAATGAAAATCGTTCCACCCTGCTCCTACCCCTGGTTTGTGCCCAGAGGGAGCCCAGGGCTGGCAGGGCCATGCAGGAGCGGCCCTCTTGGGGGTGGAGGGAGTTTGGCTCCACCAACTATTCCCACGGTTGGGGCTGGCCAGGGCCCACGTGGCCTGCAGCGCCTGGGCCTGTTTCATGGGCCAGCCATCCAGCAGGGCTGGTTCTGGGCTCTCACACCCACGGCCGCGGCCGCGTGATCAGCCACTCCTCTCTACCTCGACCCAAGCCCTCCGGCTCAGCTTCTCCTTTTCTGACCTCAAGACTGTACACACAGACTCTCTTTTGTTCTCCTTTATTGCCAGTGAACCGTAGGGGCCTGGCCGAGAAGGAGAAGCTGGAGAGGGGAGGCTGCCAGGAGGAAGTGATGTTCAAGCTGAATTTGGATGGATGGGTTTTGAGTTAAAACTCAAAAGAGAGGAGCAGAGGCCAAGAGAGGAGCAAAGAGATGAGAAGGGCATTCCAGAGAAAAAGAACGGCACGTGAGAAGGCCAGGAGGGAAGAGAGGCCACAGGGCATCCAGAACCACCCACCTGTTGTTTGTACGGCTGGATGTGCATGGGAAGGTGATGGAACCAGAGCCAGAAAAGTCGATGGGGGGCCAGTTCTCGCCAAGAATGTTCATTTTGCCAACACTTATGAGACCCCCCTGTGCTTGGTTCAATGTGGGATATAAAGATAAAACAGATGATAGGAACATAAAGGCGTCTGAACACGTAATTTGCCTTATTCATTATTGTACCTCTGGTGCCCGCCACAGTGCTGGGAACATGGCAGGAACTCAATAAACACGCGTAACATGAATGAATGGATGGATGGATGGATGCGTCTGTGAGAAGACCCCTACAGAAAAGTCAGTCTTGCTCAAGCAGAGAATCCAAACCTTACAGAAAAGCCCCTGAGAAGGGGGATTCTTTTTCTGTATTTTAAATTAAAGAAGGTTACTACAGTTTTCAGGACAAACCCTGGCTGTGGCTCATGCAGTTAGTCACTCTATGGTTGAGATTTTGGTATTTTTGCTGCTGATGCAATATGCGGGGAGGATTTCCACAGTGCATTGTGTTGAGCAAGCAAAGGCTGCAGAGGAGAGGCTGGGCAGGGCCTCCCAGTGCGAGAAAAAAGAAGGCCAAACTGATGCAAGGAGAGGCAAACCTGTGCAGGGAAATGTCCACATTGTTGCCCAACCACACCTGGAATGTGCCCCAGGTAGGAGCCTTTGGACTCGCACGAGGCCTTTATCTGAGGACAGTTCATGACATTTGGCCCACTCAGAACTGAAAGCTGACAGACGGGCCCTCAGAGTAGAGTAAAAGAGAATGTGTCCCTGCCGCAACTGAGTGACATGGCTCTTCAGGGCACCCACAGAGGCAACCGTGAGATGTTCCCCGTCCTTCCAGCCCTCAGACTCAGGCTGGGGCTGGAGATCCACTCGGTGGGCGAGAGCAGGGTGCAGGCACGGCCTGGCTGCAGACCTGGCTCTTTGGCAAGCTGGTCAGCCCTATTGTCCAGGCTCGGTGGTGTTATCTCCCAGCTGGATTCCAGGATCCCTTGTGGGCACCTCTGCCCCAGGGGAGTGGGTTATGGTGGGTACCCAGAGCAGTGACTCTGTCTGCCCCACTCAGAGAAAAACTGCAGCTTCATTGATCTCCAGCCCCAAGTCTCACCTGGGAGAGAAAAGGATGGGCCTGAGTCACAGGGGCCTCCCAGAGCTTCATTCCTTTGGGTAGACACAAGGCCCATGCCCAGTTGCAGGTGTACTGTCAAGTCAATGAAGCTCGTGCCTCGAGGGGCTCGCCTGACCAAGCCCGTTCCAAGATATAATTTTGTATTTTCTATTTTGCAATCTTTTTCTTAAAGAGAATCCCCCAAATTACATAAGCTTCAGGCCACACAAAACCGAACCCACCCCTACCAATACTTCTTGACTTTGGAAAACCTTGAGCAGACAGTGGGGCACCTGGAGGGAATCTCTGACCAGGAACTCCACCCCGGCAGCCGGGGGGCAGATGGTGGAGGGCTCTGGTTCAGAGTAGACAGTGTCCTCTCTGCTGCCCAGAGGAGGTGTTGCTGGAGCTGGCGGGCTGGGCCAGGTGGAAGGAGACTGTCAGCTATAGGAAGGTCAAAAGGCACCTTTGAGAAATAAGGGCCGACAGGTGCGAATGCACCAGATCAAATACCGCTTGCAACTCTCTGTATGTCTCACCAGAGGGGCACCTGGTCATCACGCATGGTTGGCTGATGGCTTAAAGTGATGTTGTGACATAAAACACCACTAAGTTGTACGCTTTAAAAGGGTGGATTGAATGCCTTGGGGATCATATCTCAACTTTTTAAAAGAGGATGCCGACAGCCTGGTTGCTGTAGTGCTTTGCTTGTGAGATTGATCCAGATGTGGCAGGTTCATGAGGGCACTGGTTGGTGCTGGAGTTTCTGGGCATCAGTCGCACTCGGCAAGGGCTGTTCAGGGACCACTGTATCCTGGTTGGGTCCTCACGGAGCTAGGAGACAAGATGGTGGCACTTCGAATAAGCTTCCTGTCTAGCCAGGGTCCCTGGAGGCAGTGGGTGGCCTCAGGCATATCTAGGAGGCTGGACTCCAATCTGCTGCCCCTATCTCGGCCCTTTTCTCCAAGCCCTCTGAGCTAACATATGGTCGAGCCAGGGAAAGAGTTAATGATTAACCAGGAGGAGAGCGAGGAGAGGGCTAGGACACAGTCACAGGTAGCTTTCCAGCTCCCTGGAACAGTGCGCGGCTTCTTCTAAGCCACACAAGCAGCACTGGGTGGAGGCAGGGCAGGCAGGGCCGGGCTGTCCCTAGCAGAGAAGCTTGGACTCCAAAGGGCCCCGAAGAGCCACCTGTGAGATCCAGGGAGTGGCCCCCTCCTTGCCCAGCCCCCCTTATCACAGGTGCTCAGGCGCAGAGGCAAACACTCTCCTCCCCAGAGCCCGCCCAACTCCACCCTGGCCTGCAGCTCCACCAGTGTCCCCACGGGTTCCAGAGCTTTGTTATGTTGAAATACAAAGTGCATTTAGAAGAAATGGCTCCTCAGACCCACTGGGGCCATGCGGTTGGAGAATCCCAGTGTCCTGCAAGGGCACTGGCCAGAAGATATTAGCAACTCTCACATCTTGTCCTATGACACATGCTCAGGCACATGCGTGCGCAGACACATGCACACATACACATGCATGTACATATGCTGGGCAGGTTGGGTTGGTTTCTTCACTCCCCTCGTCTGCACTGAGTAAATATTAAAGTGGCTTTTGACAGACTATTTCCTGCAAAAGACACAGATGCTTTGCAAGTCCCTGGTCAAAGGTGTGTGGGGTGGGGGGGTGGCGCTCTTGTCAGGGCTTATCGCACCTGGGCCTGACAACCTTCCCAGGGCTCTTCTAGGGGGAGGGGGGAGGTGAACAGGGACCTCTTTGCTAAGCCGGTTTTTAAAATGCCCTGCCATTTTGTTTGGATATCACATCATAGCAAATGTAGCCATGGGCCGATGCAGCCAGAGCAGTGGGAGCAGTTCTGCTATTCAGGCCGCCGAGTGCATCCTCAAAAGGCAACCTACGCACACAGCAAACTCCAATCCAGGACCCGGTAGCAGGAAGATGGGCATGGGTGCTGCCAGGTGGTGGAGAAGGCTGAAGAGGGCTGGGGCGATCAAGGGGTGGTGTCTGTGGCTTCTGCATGGCACTGGGTGGGGAATCCTGCATGGAGAGCTTCCCACCCTGTGGGGACCATTGCCATTTGCGAAGTTGCTAGAAAAAGTCCTTGGATGTCTCAATTCTTCTGTTTGACTCCAATTTCTTGTGGGCACAGGCTGGCTCAGGAAGACATGTTCTCTAGGATCCTACTTAATCACTCATCAACATGGCTGCTGAGTCCCTCACCTGCCCTGGAAATGCTTCACCCATAGCTGCAGGGGGTGACTGTTTCCATCGCAGGCCCACAGCCTGTCTGGCTGCCTGCTGCTTTGTGGTCAGGTTGACTGCCAGTCCACATCCTGATTGGGAACCTCGGTGTGCCAGCCGGCCGATGGGGACCGGTACCGTTTCTGATACGAGAACACCTGAGACCGAGTGTTTTTCTTTTACAGACGGGAGGGACGTCTTCCTACTCCTGGGCCAAGCGTGGTGGTGATACCAGTGAGGGGAGAACATGCCACGCACAACACCCTCTCCCCAGGTCCAGGCAGAGGGCAATCATGGTGCCCACTCTCTGGGGGTCCCAGACTACTTTCTGTGCTGGGTGGGGTGGAGAGAAGACAGAAAGGAGTACAGGGAAGGAGAAGGCCACC
Source organism: Mormoops blainvillei (assembly GCA_004026545.1). Classification (NCBI taxonomy): domain Eukaryota; kingdom Metazoa; phylum Chordata; class Mammalia; order Chiroptera; family Mormoopidae; genus Mormoops; species Mormoops blainvillei. Next base: position 126,062 of record PVJD01002997.1, on the reverse strand, counting down.
TTTGGACACCCACTCCTACTGTGGAGTAACCAGTGTGTGGCTATATGAAGCCAGTTAGGACAAAGCTACCTGGGGAGGCTGGCCCTCTGCCAGACCCTCCGCCAAACCCTCCTAGGCTGAAGTGTTCTCTGTGAAAGGGGAAGGAAAGACAATATCTTCACTCTTTTTAATGCAGCCTCACTAAATTCCCAGCACTGGTGGATCCTTGAAGAGATTACACTGTGTACCATCCTAACCTTGCAAATAAGGATGGATCTACCTTGCCCACTGGTGTCCCAGTCGGAAAATGGAAACCGGCACCCTTCACTCCTTGGTACGAGGAGTGGCAGTGACCCCAAGCTGGCTGTCTATGGGTTTGTTCTGGCCAACATTTAAGAAGCAAGGAACACGGGAGCACAGGGTAAAACTGTGGGGGTACAGTTCAGTGCTGAGAGTGGTCAGACGCCATGACGCAGGTGGTCCCCACCAAATCCTCACCCGCTATTTTGCTTCCCCTCTTTCTCAGTGCAGTCTCACCTGTACAGACACCATTTTTAATTATTATTTTTTATTAAAATACTGTTATACCCAGTGGAATGCAGCAGCAATCCTGGTACACGGTGGCATAACGAAACAGCCATGTTTACATTTTAAATATTTACGATAACTTAAACATACAGACACACATCATGGTCTTTGGCAGAAAATGTTCACAGCACAAAAAATACTTTAAAAAGAAATACCAAATATTAATCCAAAATATATTAAGTTGTTTTTTTTCTTTTCACAATACTTTTTTACCTTTTTTTCTTTTTTTTTCTTTTTGCTTTGTAAACAATGCACATGAACCAAATGTGTTTTTATTTTTAAGCTTCAAGAGGGGTAAGGGGATTTTTAAAAAAAATATGCAATTGTCCAGCAAATGCAAATGTTCAAAAAGGAACCATGGGAATAAAATAACACATACAGAACTTAAAAACAGGAAAGGAAAAGACAAAGATTCAAGGAGCACTAGAAACAGTCAAGACAAACTGCTAAAACCCACCCAACGCTGCTGGGGCTGAGTTGGGGGGCTCTTTAAGACCAGAAGTCAAGGTCAGTGCTGCTGGCAGGCTGCCACGTGGATGCTTCCCTCGAATTCCAAGCACTGGCCCTGCTTCAGGGCGCTGGGCCCAGGTAGCTCGAGGAGCCAGCCTCACGGGTGCCATTTGGTGATGGGAGCTCCCTTCAAAGGACTGTTGGAGTCACATCTCGTAGTCCACTGACTAGCTTTCACTAGCATCGCTCCCCCGCAATTCCTCCAGGTGGGAACAAAGACTGATTAGAACACGGCAAATTCTCCAGCTTCCTTCGAGAGAGCCGGTGCAAGGGAAGCCCACCATGGCAGATGTCTGTGTGTGGTGGCTCATTTCATCTGGCTCAGGGTTCATATCCAAACTGACAGGATGTCCCAGGGACAGGAATTGTGGCGCCATTTCAAGAAGCTGGTGACTGGGGGCCAGAGGGGCCCCACGGGCATTTAAAACAGGGCTCAAGATGGGAGGAAAAGACAACCAGTATCTTGTGGATTAACCAGTATCAAAATCCATGGGCCGAGGACTTGAGAATGGGACATGGCTGGGAAGCTGGTCAGAAGTTACAGGACCCACGGCAGCAGGGACGAGGGCACAGAATGAGGGGACAAGTCCAAAGCAGCACGCTTCAATCTTCTGTTCCACGAGAAAGGGAATTATATACAAACTGCCCAGCAGATCCCAGTCCACTTAAAGAGCCCTTCCCCACCCCAAGTGAGTGGGTGAAGCCGTGGCTTCTGCAGGACTAACACTTTGAACGGTCCCCCAAAGAAGCAAGTCTCAGTGATCCCAAGGAGGCAGTGAGTAGCTGAGGAGCAGATGAGGTTGGCTGGTACTGCACTTGGCCAGGAGAACACCAAGGCCAACTTGATTACCAAACCAGCCTACCTGGTGTCCATGGGCAGCCATCCTGGCAATCAGCCCCCTAAGCCAACACACCCGCTTCCTTCCTCCCTGTCACTTGGGTGTGCAAAGGGGGCTCAGCTCTCTTCTAGGCCTTCAGTGGCTACCCCAGCAGAAAGGTCTGACAGCAGGTAAAGGCTGAATCCTCATTCTGCATGGGCCCAGGAGGAATGTGGGGCTAACGAGCAGGGTCTTCTGGGGTGCACATACTCTCACAGCATCCCTCTTCCGTGCAGCATCCTTCCTAAGCACCTGGGGGTCGATGGGAATGAGTGCCTGGTTGAGGGAAGTGGAGAAGCAGCAGTTGGAGGGGCTGCTGGAATGGCCGAGTGGCAGAGGAGAGCAGGGAATGGTTCCAAGTCCCCTCGGCATCAACTTCTTCAGATCAGTATCTCCACCATGTCTGACAAGTCCTGGACTCTCGATGCAGTGACAGAGTCTGAAGAGAGACAAGAGCACAGGCACACACGTCAGCAAGAGTTTCCAGACCACGCCTTTAAACCCTGGTACATTCTAAAGATAGGATCTTTCTTTACCAACTTTTCCCACCTTGGCTGCCCAGGTACCCAGGTTCCCATAACCTGGACAACTAAGCACAATGCACTGTTCCCTCCCAGCTCTCCACCCAGACTACCAACCTCCGGCATGCAAGACCCATTTGTTTATAACTTTGAACTTCTCGGAGGGCTCGGAGGGAGGGTGGAGGGCCCCGAGGGAGGCAGGCTGCAGCATTCTTTTCATGCCTGTGGTTTTCTGAGATGTGAGGCACAAGCAAATATGCAAAGGCTAATGTGAAAGGGAACAAAAAATTTAAATGGCATCTTCTCAACTTTCTCCTTCCTGGACTCTTTTTAAACGAAGCCTTCTAACTTGAGAGTGCCGTGAGGGTAACTTGCCAAGTTCCGTTATCTTAGATATTTAGATTGGCAATTAATTATGTAAGGAAGACTAGGAAAGAGGAGATAAAGTGTCTCCCATGGGATCGCTTTCTTTCTGAATTCTGGATCTGTCTGTAATCAGGGTTCTCCATTCCTCTATTCATGTATCTGACCAGGCCTCACATTCACACTGAGGTGGGCCACAGTGTGCAGCGCTCTCCCCAGACTGGGGGCAGGGAACAAAAGGGGTCTAGGAAGGGGTCTGGTACTGCCGTTTCCACCCCAGTGTGCCCTCAGCCTTGCCAGGCACAGCAGCCAGGGAAGTGGAGACCTACCCAGTGAGGCTGTCCTCTGGCCACTGCTGCACCCTAGAAGGCTGTCGGGCTCCAGCCCCAGGCAGGCAGGGGTGCCGTCCGAGAGGCCGTCAGTCTGGGTGCTCCCATCTCTGCTCCCGTGTTTGGCATGGGCAGGGAGGGGAGCTGTGGCCACCGGCTCCTCCGCAGGGGCCCTGTCGGCTGGAAAGGCAGGAGGGTGATAGTTATTGCCTCATTCACAAGACGTGGCCCCCATGAAGAGCACCCCAAATTTACCGCACCTACTGGGGGCACAAGGTGGTGTGGGTCAGTCTTGATCACTAAGAATTTAATTAAGACTAAATGCTCTGGTCTCCAAATGGGAATAACTATCAGGCTAGATTGGTTTCCACATGTTTGGAGTGGCAGAGCCCTTCTTTGTAGACTAAATCTTAAAATCAGCAAGGATTCTAGAATTTCTATGGCCAGGTGTGGAGGGGGCTTGCCTTAAAGATGCATTTGCACGGGAAGATTTATTTTTACTGAGATGGTAAGTGGCTGGTGCTGAGGGTGATGGCATTTATGGAGATGGGGGCTACGGCACCCCTTTTCACAATGGGCTGCAGGATCACTGGAATCAGAATATAAGCTGGCTCCCCACGGAAGAGGTCAGGAAGCCCTGGCTCCCCTGAGCCTTAGCTCTGGGAGGAAAGGCCTGAGAGCAACCTACCCTTCTCCTATGCCACCCACAAGCCCCTGCTCACCTGCAGCCAACCAGGCAGGGGCGTCCACTTGCCGCTCACTGGAGGAGAGTCCCTGCCAACCCTGGGTCCCCGCTGCTGCAGCCGCAAAGATAGACGGCACAGACTTGGCGGGTCGCAGGGAGCCCTGGGTGGCCTTGCTGGGGTCTTTCCTGGAGCGCTGCTGAAGGACCTTGATCACTGCATCCTTCTCCAGGATCTGGGCATGGAGCACTTTTAACCTGAGGGGAGAGGCCAGGCCCACGTCATCAGACCCACAGATCCGGCAGCCTCCAGTAAGAGCTGGAGGGAGAGCCCTCCCTACAGCCGGGCTGAACTGCCCTTGCAGCAGGGTCAGGAGCGGGCCTTCATAAACGTCATCAGAGCTTTGGATTTTGATGCTCTGAAAACCATCCCTTCTTATACAAGCAAAGGCAGGTCATCAAGGGGTGGGTTCTAGACTCATCTGATGATAGTGATGGCAACCGTTGTCCTGGGGTGCAATACCCCAGAGCTGCTGACCATCAGATGCACTCGGTCAGTGTGCTTGTGCTTTTGTGTCAGATCCAGGTCAAAAGAAATCTCGAGAGGCCTCTACCATTATTTTCGAAGAGAAAATACTAGCTACCTCCAAGCCAGGGACCCAGTTCACATTCCTTCTGGGTGACACATGGTGTGAACTCAGCTGGAAAGTCTCACTCGCTGATTCACATGGTGGAAGGGGAGCGGACAGAGGCCCTGAGCCTTGGACAGCACCTGGCTCCTGCACAGCCAGGGTCTCCATGGCAGATCAAGGGCTCAGCTGCTATCTCTGGGAAAGGACGTGCCTATAACGCCCGGTGTGCCAAACACACAGGGTCAGCTCAGAGGCAGGAGGAACAGCCGAGCCATGTGGGGAGAGAGGCCTGTTTATCAGAGATTAAGGACATGGCAGAGACTGGACATTGCTATCTCCCACCCTCATCTCTGCTGCCCTGGCCTGCAATGCCGAACCTGCTTTCCATCTCCTGGTGCCTGTGGCCGCCGGTGAGCAGGCCCTCGTTGAAGCTGCTGCTGGGCGAGGGCTGAGGGGAGTGTCGGATGAGAGTGGTGTCGCGCTGGGCGGCAGCTGTGGCGGCTGCATCCATGGCAAACTGCCTCATGGCACGTTCCTCCAAATACTTCTGCTCCCACTTGGTCATGTCGGCCTCCAGCGCCAGGATCTGCTCCTCCTTCTCCCGCAGTTGCTCTGACAGCCGCAGGGTACTGAGCTCTGGGGACCCACCACTGCCACTACCATTGGGGGTGCCGGCCTGTCTCTGTAAAGCAAGGAGCACTGGCGTCAAGGACAGAGGCTGGGGTGGGTGTGCAGGCCACTGGTGCTCACCCCGCAGAGGGGTTCTCAGTTAAGCTTGTGCTTATCTAGTCATTCACAGCACACTCCCCTCCCACCCTGCTCCCACCCAGAGACAAAGGAGGTGGCACAGGTCCCCACATCCCTTCCCTGAATTCTGTGGCCAAGGTATAGGAAAGGTCTGCCTCTGCACAGATGAGCACATAAATTATCCTCCCAACTGGGGAAGGGGTGCTTTTAATAATGACACTGGGATAACACGTGTCAACTAGGGCAGAAACCGGGCATACCAGGAAGTTTGGTCAGCCTAGTTCTGTGGGGAGGGGGAAGAGGAAGGCTGGGAGTGGAAATAGAACTCTATCTGGTTTGTAAATACCACAGTTAGTTACACAATCCAAAGGGAGGATAAAGATTTAGGATGTGGGTGACCATCTCTCCTATCTTGGGGAGACACATGAGAGAGCTGGCCAGTCTTCTACATCAAAGGTCCTCAGCTACTTTCTCAAGGACGCCAACCCCTGCTGCTCCTGAGGACATCAGCACGTGGCCGAGTGGCACAGCCTCTGCTGAGACTGGTGGTTGGGAGGAGCTTTGCAGCAAGGATGAGAAACAGATCGCCCTTGCTTTCTAAGGTGGGCCTAGGCCTGGTCTGTGCCAGGGACTCCCAGGGACTTTGGGACTGGCCTCCTCATGGGCTACCCTAGCTCTGTCACCTCCACAGGGCTCCCCAGGTCACCTGCTGTGCACGCAGGGCCTTGAGTTCCTGCTCCAGGCGAGTGCGCAGACGTAGTTCCAGCTGCTCGCGCTTCTCACATGCAGCCTGCAGCTGCCCGAGCGCCTGCTGCAGCCGCTCCACCTTCTCCACGTAGGCCTGCTTCTTGCGCAGCTCCTCCTCAGCTCGCGCTGCCCGGCCCTGGGCATTGCTCAGAGCCTGCTCCAGCAGCTCCGCCCGCCGCCGCTGGTCCTCGATAGCGCCACGCAGCAGTGCTATCTCCCGTTCCAGCTTCTCCTGCTCCTGCTGCTGCTCATAGCCTGCAGGGAGAGAGAGGGGTTCGGTCAGTGTGTCCAGTGTGTCCGTCGGCCGCCTGCCTCGCTGGCGGGCAGGAGGAGGGATGGGCCCTGGGGCCTGCCCGATACACTCAGAGGCACTGACTCTAGGGTAGAACCATCACGGCACCGTGGAATTTTCTGCTGTAATGGAACCGTCCTAAACTGTGTCAGTCAGTGCAGTGATTGACAGTGACTTGGCATGTGCAGCTACTGAGCCCTTGAAATGTAGCTAATTTGAGGGAGAAGCTAAAATTTTCACTTCATTTAATTTTAATTAATGTTACTCTTTGGGCCACGTGTGGCTAAGTACCTAGTATATAGGACAGCACAGGTTCTGGAATAGAAGGCTGGAGGCTTGGGGTCTGGGCAGGCAGAGGGAGGATTCATTTACTCTGGGGGAGGAGAGGGAGGACACAGGGCACCCAGGTCAGCTTAGGTTCACTCTGGATTTCTGAAGGCTGGGCCCAAAGCTGGTCTCCTTTCTTGATGTAGAGGGAAAAAATGCGGAAGACCGGTATTATTGACAATTGAGCTGTTCATACTGGGCTGGCTTCACGTTCAGTGAGTGGGGTGTCAGGGACAGACAAGGACAGCAGACTGAGAGTTTGGACCTAGAGACCATGACCTCCTCCTGTGTGGGTTCGCAGCTTACAGAGTTTGCAGCAGGCCTGGATCTCAACTCAGTCTTATCATGACCGTCCTGTCTTAGAGCTCCAGGTGAAGAAACTGCCAAGGGGGACAGAGCGAGGAGAACCCAACCTCAGGACTCAAGGCCAGACCCCCAGGGGGGGCAGGGTGTGAAATGAGCAGCCAGAGCTGGGGGTCCGTATGACCTGCCCAGTCAGAAAAGCATATGGCATTGGCGATAAGGATCACACTTCCCTACTAGTGGAGGGGGGTGGGCAGGGAACGGAGGTCACCCAGAGACAATTTCCCTGAGAATTCTGTTTTCCCAATGGCTATTAACTAGCAAGGTAGAGCTGCTTGGCTTTCCTAGCCCTTGAGGAGGGGAAGGAGGTCTTCGCTTTCTGCTTCCCGCCACCTAGCACTGCCTTCAGGGCCCTGGCAGAGGCTGAGTCCTCAGACCGTAGCCATCTCCAGCCACCAGAATAAAAGCAAGGGCTGGCCTGTCGGCAGGGGAGCTCCTGGTGTGGGGGGTGGGGAGCCTGGAGGGGGGTGGGGCAGGGAGGCCGAGCAAACTGTAGAGGGAGCAGGGAAAGCGCCTTTCGCCCAGAGAAATTGAGGCCCCCCACCTGCAAGCTCCAGTCTCCCTTTGTGTTCACTCTCACCAAAGCAGCGGGCGGGGCGGGGCCGAGCAGCGAGGGAGCGGTGGGGGGACGGCCCGGAGCGGAACAGCCCAGCGGCTCTGGAATGCCAGGCATCCAGGTCACCCGCGGCTGCGAGATTACTGGCTCCAGCCAGGAGCCAAGAACAGCCTGGCGCTCGCTCCCCAGGGAGCGGAAACGCCTCCAGGCCGGCTCCCCCACGCCCCTCCTCTGCCGGCTCCCAGAAACTCGCCTGTGACTTCCTTTGTTTGGTAGATCCAGGGCCCAGAAATAGGCCCTTTCCTACTGGACACCCCCATTCTGCCTCCTCCCAGCAACCAGCCCTCAGCACAAGGCCTGCCCCCTTCCCTTTCTTCTCCGCCACCATCACCTCCCTCCCAGAGCCTCCGTCCTGGCCACCTCGCCCCACCCAGTCAGTACATCCTAGTGTACCTCCTGCCACCCCCCGCCCACCCCTCCGCTTAAGGAAGGAAGTGCTGCCAGGCAGAGCTCACTCCTCAAGCTGTCCCACCATCTCTGGTCACCCCCTACTAGCTGTGCCACCCACAGTAGGGTTCCTGACGGGTTCCTTGATTCCTTCCTCAAGGCCACCCTCACCCAGACACCATCCACCCCCATTCCTCTTCTGTACACACACCCCCAGCTACCACTACAGCACAAAGGAGATCAGTGCTTCCTCTGTCCCTGCCCCCACCCCCCCATGGCACCTCTCCCTGAACCTTCCAGCTGTTTCTTAACCTGTGGCCTCCTCTCCACCCCTGCCATTCCCACAGAACCTCTCTCTCTGGCCACTGGGGGCCCCTTAGTCACTGGTCCCCAGGGCCAGGGGCACCTGTTGCCTTGAATCTGTGGTTCCCTTCATTCTGTTCCTTCCTCAAGCGCAGCCTCTCTCTCTCCACCTCCTCGCCACAGTATCTTCCTAGGCCTGTTCTCGCTCCCCGCTCAATACCTGCTGAGTGCTTAGTACAGCTCTGATGAGCAAATAAATGAGGGAATGGAACAGCCAATAATAAATTCATCCACTCTTCAAGGAGACTTCACCGCTGCCTTTAGATATGCCTCCCAATCTCTTTTTTTAGGCTGCGCCTGTTGGTTCGGACATTTTTGCTGTCTTCAGGTGCCTCCATGCTCCCCAGCTTCTCACCTGCCCATTGGGCGGGCACCCACCCCTTCCCTTTCTGGTGCCTGAAACTCCCTGGGAGACTCAGAGTCTTCCTCTCTTTCATCTCACAGTCTCCAGGGCGATCCTGTCTCCTCCACTGCCCACCACAGCTCTGCTTCCGAAGAACACTGCACTGACAGTCAGCACCGCAGCTCAGCAAGTCATTGTTCCCCAGCCGTCCCTCTTGTACCCACTGATCTCCCCAATATACAGAGAGCCAAGTTTTACTCTTCTTCGGAAGCCACCCCTCTTGCCAAGTCCAGTACAGTGCCGGGTGCATAGTGGGCATTCAGTAAGCTAAGCTGTGCTCAAAGCACTGGTTCGACAAGGGAAAGATCCGGTGCTCCCACTACACACACATCTGGCCAGGCTTCTGCGCGGCGCCCCTACTCACTCTGAGCAAGCAGCTTGGCCACCATGTCCTGACTGCCGGCCTGGGCCTCCTGCGTCTTGCTTGCCAGGCGGCGATTTGCAGATTCCAATCTCTCTGTTTGAAATAAAGGAAAGACGTCTGAGTATCAAACGAAGCTGCCTGCCCAGGTGTCCTCTGGGGCGCTATCTATGGGGCTGTATCCTCCAAGCTGGGGATGGGCTCATAGGGGAGCCCCTGGATTGGCTCAGGGTCTAATGAGGGAGGATCTGGGGCCAAACGGATGAGAGCTTCATGAGGGGCTCCAAGGTCAAGAAGTCAGAGACAAGCATCTGCCCGTTAGGGTGGTGGCCCCCAAGGGGTCTCAACCTGGCCCCTTTGAGTCAACTTACACTCCTTTTTGCAGATGGAGATTTTGAATTTTTCCCTGGAATGGAGGAATCAACCCCTCTGCAGACACTCCTGCCCCTCCACCTGGGCGACCTGCCCTCACCTCGAAGATCCCGGTTGAAGTCCTGCAGCCTCCTCATTTCACTGTCCATCTTGTTCCGCATGGTCTTCTCCAGGGCCTCCCGCTTGGAAGAGGCCCTCGTCAGGCTCTCGTGGGCCTCGGAGAGCCGCTGAATTTCACTTTCCAGCTGCAAGAGGCAGACAGCAGAGCTGAAGAACGGGGAGAGCTCCCAGGGGGCATGTGCCATCAACGCTCCCTCCACAGGCCCAGGCTGATCTGCTCTCCATCAGAGGTGAGAGAGGAGAGGATAAAAAGCGAGAGCAAAAAAAATCCAGGGGGCAATAACGGGAGTATCAGAAGCCTGCAGCCTCGGGGGCGGGGCGTGGGGGTGGACCAGCAAGCCAGGGTCCTGTTAACTGTCCCAAGGTCCAGATGCTTAGTGAAGCCAGGGCTAGGTACTCTGGAAGCAGATGCCTCCAGGGTGAAAGCATTTTACTTTTGTCTGGCTTCTGCTGAGAAATCTGAGCCCAGTGGGCTAGGAGTGGGCACAAAAAGATTCCATCCGTGTTCTGAGGTTTGACCTATTTTAGACACCACAGGACAGCCATGGGAGGCTTGAGGCCACCTGCGAAAGAATGGGGCACTGGACCCCAGCCTGAGCCACCTCTGCCTGGAGTATTTGGTCCTCTGGCCATCGCCATGCACTGCAGAGCCAGCCTGGCCCAGCTGCCTCTCCCACTTGGCTGCTGGCAGGTTCCGCACGTGCTCCTGGCTGGCCTGTGATTCCAATAAGTCGCTGGTTTTTTCCAAGAGGAGGGGCTTTCTCTTTGGCCAGGCTGGGCCTAGAACAGACTTGCTGTTGTGTGGGGGACACAAAGGGCTCTCTGTGGGAGGCGTCCGCAGGAGGGGAAGGGTGTGAGTGTGAGGGATCTGGTGAATGAGCTCTTTCTAATCACCACTGGCCAGCAACTGCTCATGCTCCAGACCTGCTCTGTGGGCCTCCCGGCTGCTCCCCGGCTGTCTGGAGTCAGCCAGGGAGGGTGCATGAGGGATTAGGGGGTGGGAGGCAGAGGGACCCGTGAAAAGCCCAGCCAGACAACCTTTCAGACTCTGTTGCCTCCCCTTCGACTCCCCACTCTCCGTTCAGCCTTCAAGTCCTTTCCTCCCCCTGCCCCTCTAAGGCCCCAGCAGGGCCTACCTTCTCTATTCGGCCGGCCTTCTCTGCTGAGCTCTCCAGCTCTCTCTGTAGCCTCTCATTGTCCCTCTGTAGCCTGGCATTCTCCCTCAGCACAGCCTCCATCTGGGCCAGCTGGGCACTGCCCAAGGTGGCCGAGGCGGCCTGGGTGCTCCCTGGCCCTTCCGCCCCAGGTGGGCTGAGGGAGCCTAGTGGGCCGTGGCCAAGAGCCGCTGGGTGTGAGGGTGGAAGGTGCTCCTGGGGTTGTTGCAGGTACTGGTACTGCTGCTGCTGGAGGAATACAGGAGGCATCTGGGCCTGCAGGATCCTGGGGAACAGAAGAGATGATGCTCAGAGACTGCGGACCCCTATGGCTTCCACCCCAGGGCAGCCCTGCGTCGGGACAGCCCTCCTGGGCATACCAGAAAGACAAGTCAACTCAGCCTCCTTCACAGTGGGAAAGGCCTTTTCCACACAGTGTCTGCCTAAGTAAGACCCTCAAGGGCCGGGAGAGCAGAGCGTGGGGGAATGAAGATCAGAATGCTTGTTTCACACCTGGCCTCGCTGTGGCCAAGGCCTTGGGGATCCGCCTGCGCAGTCCCGGACTTCCTAAACAACCAGTGCTTAAAGGAGGCATCTTCAAAAATGCACACTCAATCCATCTAATCAAATGCAGGTTCTTTCTGGGTCTGGAGGTCATGTCAATGAAGACTGAGCACACAGCCTTCCAGGTCCCCGGACCACTTGGTGGCCAAGCGCCAGCAGCTACTTCTGTGTCTGTCACGAGCCCCTAGTTTCAGGCATTACACGAGCACCTGCTAATGCAGCACACACAATTCCCCCCTCCTATTTCGGGTCCCTTGCAGACACATTTTTAGAAGACTGTGGCTAAGGTTAGAGTGGCGAGACAGATGTCAGGATGAGAGTCTGAGCTCCCGAGTCCGACAAAATGCATATTTAAATCCCCAAGGTGCCGGCGTGGCTCTGCTAAATCACGAGGGTAGGCATCTCTAGCTTCGAGGGGCTTTGTCAGAGTCACACAAGGCCTCGCAGAGTGCTGGGCCCATAGCAGGCACTGCCAGAACGGCGGCCCATCCTCTACCTCTCCTAGTGGTGACCACGGCTTACCCTCTGTTTAAAGAGTAAATGTGACCCAAACACTGCATTTTTAGGTGTAGGGGCTGCCTCTGGACTACAGCAATAGCCTGAATGTAGGGACAACATCCTCCTGGCCTCTAGCGGTGGCATGACACAAGCCTCAGGTCCTGTGTCAAGGTAGGGAGCGAACACCAAGAAGCATGGGGTGAGGGGTGGGGGGGTGACACAGACCTTTTCTGGGGTCTGTGATGCCCAATGTAAAAGAACAGACTCTCTTAGTTTTACCAGAAGTTGTCTAATTCCCAGAAACCCTGTGAAAATGGAATCCCACTTCTGGGTCCAACACCTCAGTACTCCATCCCTCCCTCCCTCCCTCCCTCCCCTTGCAGTCTTGCTCCCCTGTTCTTCTGAGGACCCTAGGCTGAAAGACTTTGCCCCCAGTTCCCGACAGACAGTCTTCATTTGCACAGCCCACAGGAGAGGCTGGGCAGATGTATTTCTCTTCCTGCCTAAGGTGGGGCTTCCCGTGCGAGCCGAGCAGAGGGCCCCCACTGGAATGCCCAGGCTCTCCCTGCACAGCTAAATGCAGCCTTCTCGGGGTTGCTTCATGCACTTGCTCCCCCTGCACTGGGCCTGGCAGACACAACTGGCATTCTTTGGGGATGACTTAGCTCCCAGAAAGAATAGAGTCTCCTTTCCCTTCACACTTGCTCTCCCTTCCCCTCCCCCTCCCTCTCTTTTTTTGTTCTCCTGCAAACAGTCCATTTCCTTTCCACGATATTATCTTTTCCTGACAGGGTTCAATAAGGCTGGTCCCAAAGAAGAAACCACGACTCAGCTTCCGAAACACTCCCCAACCCAGCCCTGAGGAGGGAGATAAGGTCGGGGCCTGGGAGCTAGGGGTTGGAGAGAACCCGCATCGTTCTGGTTCCTTCGATACCAACACCCTTGCGTCACTCGTTTCTCGAGAGCAAGGAAAGGCCAACTGGTGGGAAAGCGGGCGACCAAGGGAAGACTCAGCAGGCACGGGGAGGATCAGGCTTCAAAGGACGGGAGTCTGCGAACCCTCAGACCTCTCCGTGGGGGTTACTGGACCCCCACGGGGTATGATGCAAGGTGTGTGAAATGAAGAGTGTGTCGACTTCATTTCTAGGAGCACGTACTTCTGCACACTCTCTGGGCTCCCCGTCTCCATTTTAGCCCCTTAGAATTCACTCTCTGCAGGCAGCCAGAAGCGCCTTTTAGAAAGGTAAGTCAAACTGCATCCTCCGAAGGCTTCCCTTCACTTAGACTTAAACTCCAAGACCCCACAGTAGCCTCTCCCGAGCCTCCACAGAAAGGGGCTTGTCTGGACCTCAGAACCCTCTCCCCGCTACAAGCTCCAGACACATGAAACCCATGGATAAACATGAAAGGGAATACACAGTGGAGACAGGGCAGCCTCTGCCCCGGTGTAGAACTGGGAGAGGTCTCTAAGGATGCCATCTGGTCCTTCCTGCCTCCACTTAGGAATACCTCCCAGTACTCACAGAAAGCACTGTCCACTTGTTAAAAATCTCCAGAGTTTGGCAATGATTCCCAACTGTCTTTAGCAAGTTCTTTCTGAAATCTAACCTTTAACCCGCAGCTGTAATGCATGCCCTCTGGGAACTCTAGTTCCTTGACTGCTATAGCTAATCAGACAATGGTGTCCATTTCTGAATTAAAACAAGGGATGTCCACTAAGTTCTCATGTGACCTTGTCTAAGCCCCCCCCCCCTCCTCTGGGCATCAGCCCCTCACTCTTGGGAAGGAGGGGGTTTCACACTAGCCTTCCTCTGGGGTTTGCCAGCCCTAACACAAGAGGCCATCTGGAGGCTCTCGACCCTGGGAGAACTACACTGAAAGAAAGTCAAGAGCTTGAAAGGCCAAGGTGGGCAGTTACCTGACTTCAGCATGCTGGAGGTGCGGGCTGCCGCGGGCACGGTACCGCGGGTCGGCGACAGCAGTGGTGGTCTCGTGAGCTAGTACGACGTGTGGATACTGAGGTGGAGGTCCACGGGGCTCCGGGCCCTCGGTAGGGGGGCCCCTGGGTGGGGGACCCTGCTGGTTTCGGGCTAGCTGTGGGAAGCTGTGGGAGGAGCTCATGTGGCTGGGGGCCCGGGCCCCGTTCCTCTCCAGGGACAGCTGCAGGAGCCGTTCGCTCAGAGAGCGCACGTGCCCATGCCTCAGCTCTCGCAGGGCCTCGTCCTGCCTCCGATGGCCTCCAGGGGCCCCTCGGGGATCCTGATCACCAACAAGCGGCCGAGGCCCTGCCTGCTGGGCCGCATAGTACTGCAAGTGGGCTTTTGCCTCCTCATAGGTGGGTAACTCCTCGCCCTTGCTGGGCTGTGGGCACAGCCGGTAGAGGGTGTTCTCTGCCAGGTGGGTCTCACCGCCCTGGTGCTCCTGGCCCTGGGGCTCCTGCCTTGTGGCCTGCTGCAACACCTGGCCGTCCTCTGGTGCCAAGATCTCCAGGGAGGCTTGGGGGCTGCTGGCGCCCCCAGCTCCAGCCCCACCCCGCAGGGCCTGCTGCTGGATGGCCAGCAGCGTGCGTGTCTCAGTCAGGTTGCCATAGCGCAGCTGCTCCTGGATGAGGCGGTGCAGAACTGTCCCAGAGGAGTCTTCCAGAGTCCTCATGCTTCCTTGGCTTGTACACACCTGCCTGGACAACAGCCAGAGGCACGTGGCCCCAGGGCACCTGGGAAGAAAGAAAGAAGAGCAGTGAGTGGGAGCACATGGGAAAGGGGGAAACTTTCCATTACCGTCACGTCCAAAGCATAATGACGGTAAAGGGCAAGGCTTTAACCACACGAGCCTGAGTTCTAATGGCAGTGCTGCCCCTACTGATTAAGGCAAATTATCTAACCTCCGAGCCTTGGCTTCTCCATCAGAAAAATGGAAAGAATAATGCTTGCTGCATGAAGCTGAAAATTAAAGGATGCAATGGCTTTTGAGCTCCTGGCACACTGTAAATTTTTGATAAAGGATGGCCAGTATAATGATATTCATGGAGACTTACAGTGCCTTAGAGAAAGACACCAGTACTGAGAAAGGAACCAGGAACCAGTCTCCTGCAGTCACCCACCCATCAGAACCTGATGAGACTCCAAGACAGGCCTAGGTCGAATCCAACCACTGAGCTGTCCAGTCCAGGGGTTGGCAGAGCCCAGTTTATTGGCAGGTGATAAAGAGCAAGTCTAGTCCAGTAGAAGCCCCAGGCAGACAGCCTCCAGCACCCTCTAAAATGAGGCAGGCCTGAGACTCGCCCTTGGTACAGCTAACTCACCACTTGTAACCCTGCGGAACCCTCCCTGTCATGGAATGACCTTGGCAGCCACTCTGCAAGGTAAATGGGAAGATGGAGGAAAGCCTGTTATGGTGAACAACAGATTAAAGAAGAGAGGCTACAATAGGACAGTGGTTTTGTGAGACGAGACCAAAAGGTGCCCCCCTCAAGGTTTGTGACAGTATGTGGACAGTATGTGGATAAAGAGCTAGACTTGCTCTTTATCACCTGCAGGAGCTCCAGGAAAAAGAAAGGATGGACAATATCTTTGAGTTTACAGTTATGCCCCTCACCACATACACACACAAAACTTGGAAAATCCCCCTATGGTCCTCTGGTCACATAGCAGATGTGCACTCAGCACCTCAACATCAGAACACCAGCTTCAGCCCAGTGGAGGAGTAAGGAAGCAGGGGGGAGGCTCTTTCTTGCACAGACCTGGAGCCCGAGGCTGGGGGCTGTGCGTGCAGGTAGATTATTTCCTGAGGAAGGTGTTCTCTTCTGAGCATGCTTGGAAGCCTGCCTCCCTCACCTAGCTTCCTTTCCACAGCCTCCTCCAACACAAACCTCCAAACTGGGATTCAGAGAAAGCCAAACAAAGCCCACACCTCCACAGGTCCCCTGTGTATGGGGGGAGGGGAATGAGAGGAATGTGGCCCCTCCTCTGTCATAAAACTAGACCCAGCTGCGCTGCTGTAGTTTGGGCTGGGTGGGCTGACAGAGAAGCCATTCTCAATCCATTCCCACAGCTGAGGGGCAGGAGATCAGTCTGGAGGACATCTCTGTGCCCATCCCTCCTGGCACCCAATCATGCCATCCCCTCCCCCTACACACAGGAGGAGTGGAGATGCAAGACTCCAGCGCTACCAGAGGCAACTCAAACAGGAATCAGTTGGCCCTAGAGCAGCGATTTTCCAACAGTGTGCCAGGGCAGGCATAATGGTATGCCGCAAGAATTTTTGAAACATGCAATACCTGACTGATTTAGTAAAGGGCACTGACCTCTTTTCCCTTAGATTATCAAATAAAAAAGAATGACAAAGGCCAACACAGCAATAGCCCTCCAATGTGAACGAATCAAAATTATACCTATTTTTTTGTCAGATCAGCAAAAAATACATTTGTGTGTGTGTTGCAAAATTTTAGTTATCAGTTTGTGTGTGCCACGAGATGAAAAAGGTTGAAAATCGCTGCCCTGGAGTTTTACCCACCAGGCATTTCCTATATTCAACACTGGCCGTCTGACTCTTGAGGAGGAAGACTGGGACTACAGAGCTTTCTGGACAGATTTCAGACCTCCTTCCTCCAACATTGTGTCTAGGAGCAGGGAACACCTCTTTCAGGGCGTCTCATCTGGAGTTTGTCCTCGTCAGGACTTTCAGATGCAGATCTTTTCAGCGGGGCCGTTACTAAAATCTGCGCCCCCTCCCACCCCACCTCACCGTTCGTGTCGCGGTACACTCCGTCTGCTCTAGCGCGCTGGGTTCTGCGAAGCCCGTCCCCCGCCCCCCACTTTCTAAGCAAGCACTCATCTCCGGCCTTTACTTGGGGTCACGCACACCTAAAAAGCCGGAGTTAGGGTCTCTCCAACTGCACCGGACTCTCGGCCGACCACAAGCACTCGGAGACTGTCGGTACCCCTAGAGCGAGCTGGCGACGGTAGCCGGTGGCTCTGAGAGGTCTTTTAAGTGTCGCGGGTCCGCCTCCTTCCCTCCTTCGCCAGCCCTCTTTGTTTTCCGAATGCTCCAGCGCTGACGTCACCGGGCTGGACTGCAAGCTGCATTCTTTTTAAGCGAGAGCCAATTCGTGGCTCCAAAGATTTTTCCAAGGAAGACAAAGAGGAATTCTTGGGCTGTTTGGGGGCAAAGGCACCTGTAACCTCTACCTTATCAGATCAGCCCCCAGGGCCCTGGGACTTAAATTCGAAGTGGCACCTCCTGCCCTATTTGCGCCACTCTCCCAGACCCGCGACCAAAACACGAACCTCACTCTCCCCATTGACTACCCCTTTTCCCGGCTTTAGGGGACCTTCAAGCCATCAAGAACTCCCCCATCTTGGGCGCAAGGCGCGGCGCCCGCGGGGCACAGTGGCCCTTGCCCACCTTTGTCGCTGCCTGGAAAGGGCGCCCTGCGCCCTGAGGACGCTGGGTCCGCCGGGCTCCTGCTCCCGGAAAAGGCCAGGCCGCGCCGGAGCTCGGGATTCGGCTGGGTCGCGTCTCTGCTGGCTCCGTGCGCTGCCTGAAGCGCGGATCGGCCCTGCTTACAGCTGAGGCCCGCGGGAGCTCGGCGCGGTCAGACCTGACGCCCCAGCCCGGCTCTACTCGGCTCAGCGCGGCGGCGGAGGTGTGCACTGGGCGGTGGCGCGGACGCTCTGGCCGCTCAAGCTCTAGCGCGCAGCCCCAGGGTCAGCCCGCGCCGGAGGCGGCTGCTATGCCAGGAATGTGAGAGTTTCAGGTTCCCCCTCGGGATCAAAGCGAACCACAAATAACCTCTCAGCGCGCCGCCCTCCTCCGCCCTCCGCCTCCTCCCGCTCCCTCCTCCCGGCCCCCGCCGTCCTCCGGGGAGGCGGTGCTGCAGACTAGGCGCGGTGCTGGCCCCTAGCTCCGTTCCCGGGCTGCCCTGGGCCCTCCCGGATGGGCTGCACCCCTCTCCGTCCCGATCCCCGCTTGTCCCCCTCCCTCCCCGCCCCGCTTTGCCTTCGGAGCTGCTAGGGGCGAACCCAACTCGGCCCAATACCGTCTCCAAGCCCGTCCCCGCCTTCCTCTCACCCCTTCATCCCTAGGGCGGATGAGACCGAGGGATGTACTTCGCGTTTCGCGTGTCCCTGAGGGAGTCTGCGTGTCGCTGCGGGAAAGGCCTGGGGAATGTGGTGGGGGCGCGGTGTGTGTGTATACAAGGGGAGGCAGGACTGCAAAGTTGTCCTTATCTGCTTGATTAAGAAGGTGCTTCTGGCGAAGAGGTGACTGCTTCCGGCACGGAGCCTCTTCCTAACCCCCACTGTTTTCACCGCCAGCGGCGAGCTTAGAATTGCACTTTTATTGTTTACAAACACCTTCTCCAGCTCTTTTAGGACCTGTCTCCACAGGAAGTGTGAATCTGGATTGGAAAATGTTACTGGTTAATTTGATCCACCTAACCAACTGAATCATTCGTCACCAAGTTCTCCGTCCAACTAACCGAAGGAGGTAGTCATTGGCAGCCCTGTACCCAGAGCGCATGGTGTGCCTGCCACCACTCGCTTTTCTCCTAGTCATCTCATTCAGCCCTTCCAGGGAGTTCTGTTACCATCCCTGTAATATAAATGAGGACACCAAGCCTCAGAGAGGTTAATTAGCTTGCCCCGGGTAACCCAGGGAGTAAGTGATGAAGCCAGGTAACCACGGGGCTGCTCAGTTTCTCATTCTCAAAACTTTTACGTGGCCGCCAGAATCCAGACTCTCTAGAGGGACAGGGCAGGACCTAGGAGCCCACCTCTCTCCATCTGCCCTCACTCTGACCCAGTCTCTTCATTTCTCCCCACAATCCTGCCAGTCAGCACACCTCCTCCCTGCCGCCAGTCCTCTTCTGTTACTCCTGCTGTTTCTCCTCTGGATGGAATTCTCTCCTCTGCCTTTAGAACCCTTCCTCCCTCCCCCATCTTCCCGCTGGGCTCGTCCATTCGTGCTGATGGAAACTCCTTCTTCAGCAAGACACACCCACCCCACCTGCCTTCCCCTCCCCCCACAGCTCTGTGTGCCTTTCCTGAGCCTTAACCACACTGGGACTCCCAACACATCGTGGAGAGTGGTGGGGGTGAGGGTGGGCAGGGGCTGGGGGCAGAGGGCCACGTCAAGCTGCTATCCTGGAGTCAGGACTACCATGTCTATCTGGGTCATGTCCTCCCCTCACTATGAAGTTTGCAATTCCCAGATCTTCTGGATGGGGACCAGGGACAAGAAAATGTTTTAAGTTCAAAGAGCTATTTACTATCCAGAGAGGTTGTTAATTTTTAATAAAACCCTCCCCCAAAATTTGTGTATATGTTTGTGATTTACTTGGAAGCCAAATACTGCAAACAGTGATCAGCTCTGAGAAAGTGGAGAAAATAAGTCACTTGTACTAAACTAAGGGATATTTGGCTATCCAAGGACCACCTCACAAAGAGAAACTATGGCCGATATGCCACCATCTCAACTAGATACACTAGGTAGAAATTTGAGAAATGAAAAGGAAGAGAGAAGAGGTCCCCAGGCGGCCTTACCCTGCGGACAGCATTCTTCTTGGAAACACTTGGTGAAGGCGTGAGAGTGGAAGTGGGCATGTGCTCTCTGGGGTTGCAAAATCAGGGGAAAGGTCACATGGTACAGCTTCTGTCTTTGGGCCATTTGGGGGACACCTGCAAAACGCTTGGCAAACATTCTTGAGATGGTTGCAGAAAGGGGCGGGACCAAAGGAGCTAGAGTCAAGGAAGTACCTCTTGGAGTGAGAAAGTAAGCAGCAGACAGAAATCAACCCTGTGACCACTCACCTCCATGCCCTAGAGCAGCAGAAGGGGAAGCGGGACTCCAAAACCTGAATGGGAAATTTACATATACTTCTCTCTGCAAAGATGGAGGGCTGGGCCTTCCAGGCAGGGAAGGGCCAGAGGCCTCAGTGGCGCTGCCCGAGGTGGGAGCCACACCTGGCTTTGCAACGTGGTTGGCTGAGAGGGTGACTGCAGCTCAGATGTGCCAGAGGCAGGTGTGCACAGGTGGACACTGGGCTGGCCAGCCTACTAGCACATACTTCATCTCTGCTTTCAGCAGGACAAGAGAGGCTTGCCTAGTGAGCCAGTGCTTTCCTCCTCCTAGCTTTGTTCCTCTCCACTCATCTTGTCTCCTTCTCTCTTATCCCCCTCCCCCTGCAGGTAATGACTCTTCCCAGATGACAGTGTGGCTGGCTGGCTCTGGAATCCTGCCCAGGAAAGGTGCAGAGGTGACCCAATTCTCAGAGTAAACCAGACTTGATGCTTTTGCTCCGGAGAGTGCAGCTCCCCAGGGGTGTGACTGCATCGTAGGTGTGTATAGGGCTTAGCAAGGGATCCAGGAACCCACACCTTTGCCCCTCCTTAGCCTGGACCTGGGCTGTGTCTCCTTGCACTCAACAGGAATATTGTTACCAAATGTGGACCCGTTTGCGGGGGAGGGCTCAGATACTGTGAGCGGAACAACACTCCATCTTCCCCAGGGTCCCTCTGTTCTAGGTTCTTTGCCGGCCGCCCTTAGAAATTATGGCTCTCAATGCCAGAGTTTGGTGAAAAGGAGGGGAATTATTTATTCGAATGTGACACAGGGTTTTGAATAATGGCTAAATGTCGCTGTTCAATCTCAAAATCCCTTTAAAACACCCACCAGCACATACAGTCCTGCCTTTCCCTCACTTTGCCCAGTCGGGCCAGGCAGGCCAGTCAGAGGTACCGCCCTTCAGGAGGAAAAGAACAGATGCCCCGAGCTCGGCTAGGCAGGCCTCTGCCGGCTCCCAGCACCATCAGCTGTGTCGCCACGATCTCCAGTTCTTAATCCAAAGCAACATGGCACCTTCTCATGGCCCACTAGCAAGAGTCCTCTCTCCCCTTTCCTTCCCGCTTGATCTTCACACTGTTGCCCCGTGGCATGAGGAGAACCGTCTCTCAGCTTTCATGCACAGGGGCTCTGTAACTCGGGGACCTTCTTCCTAGTCAACTCCTGGGCTAAAGTTGAGCAAACCTTCCTGGTTACCCTTGTTGATATGCAAAATAACCATCTTTGCATATCAGGTATGAAGCTCTCTTGCTGTTATTGACATGCAAACTGACTCTTAATGGCCTTGCTCCAAGACAGGTCTGAAGTTGGCCTGTTATTGATATGCAAAGTAACTTTGAAAAGGGCCTGTTCCCTGTGTCCCTTCCCTATGGTCACCTGCCTTGGGGTGGGGAAGGGACAGTATCTTATATTTCTCTTGGACACCCCACATTCTGGATACCGTTACAAATTCCCCTTTGTGGGGGGGGGGGGCCCTGTTACAATATGAAGGTGAGCTCTGAGCTGGTCCCTACTAGCCCCCTCCCAGGGAGCTAGGAAAGGAATGGTCTCCTCTTTCCCAAATGGTTAATTGGTGGAGAAAGGTCTCCAGGGCCCAGATGGTAATATCAAAGGGAGACTCTCCCTTCCAGCCCTTCCTGGACACTTCCTTTGACAGGTTATGGGAATCGGGAAGCCCATCCGAATCTGGAAGAGGAAGCGAATTTGCAGCAAGAACCTGGACATGGGGATGGAAGTTCCAGTGCTTCAGTTTCAAGAGCCAAACTGGGTGCCTTCTTCTCTTTCTTATTCTGCAAGACCCTGGGGTCCATTATTCACCCCCTTTTATGCTCACTCTATCCAAGGGTTTCCCCCCAAATCCTCTCCTACCACCACCATCTCCTTTTCGCTCTAGGCATCAGGCCCGGAATCTCCTTTAGGCTCAGGTTGCCTCGCAGGGCCTGTGTCTTTGGGGTGTTAATTCCAGAGTTGAAGCATCTTTGAAATTAAGCCCCACGTGCTTGAGGTAAGAGGGTGCTGTCCTAAAATATCAAGAAGCCCTGACTTTCCAAACTTCACCTACCCCTTGCATCCCTGGCCTTCCTCTGTGCCCCGGGCTTCCAGATGTTCCTACTGGCCCAGCGGTGGGATGATTCCTGCACTTGGGGAGGGAGCTAGGAACACTGTCCTCATTCCCTCCCCATGCCCTGGGGTCCATCACTGCCCAGAACCTCCAAGGCCCCTAGTCCTGCATGTGTCTAGAAAATAGTGTCTGATGGGTATTGGTGAGTAAATTTATACAGTACGGGAGTCTGTTCTCCTCTGGGCAGCCATCAGGCTGGGATGGGGAACTAAGAATTGGCGCATTTGAGACAGTGAGGAAGGGAAGACCATTTTGAAATATCAATGTGACCCCTGATACCTGCACGTTCTGCACAGCTTCCTTGCCACTGCTGCTTGGAAAGACCCTCTGCTCTTGGCAAGAGGCTGCAGAGAAGGTGAAGAGGCCTAGGGTTTGCAGGGTTCCTTGCAGCAAAGAACCCAGGGCAGGTTTCTGTGGCCGCTGGGGCAGGGCCAGCGCGATAAAAGACTGCCCCCTAGTGTGCTTCATCTCCACCGCTGGGCTGGCTCCGAGGGCTGACCCAGGGCTACCAAGGTGGATCTTCAGTCCCAGTGGGCTGGTGAAAGCATGTTTGTAACACGGTTTTGTCCAGCGAACAGTTGTCTCCCAGGCTCCAAAAATGGACTAATGGCTCCAGGTGTATTTCTGACTTTCCTCCCATTTCGGTCTCTGCTGAACTTTCACATAGTGTTTAAAGAGATACATACAATCTTTAACACAACCTTAAATCATTGACACTGGGAAAATATCTTGTATTTACTCACCTATTCACTCTTCCATGCAACTCTTCTGTCTTGTATTTTATATATTTATTCAAAAAATATTTCCCAAGCATGCACCCTGAGCCAGACCCTATGAATCCAAGGGGGTTTTCATCTTTGCCAGGCTCACAAGTTACTGGACACAGGGGAGAAAGAGGCTAGTAGACTATAGAGCAGAGAGCTTCATCTTGGAGGAAGAGAGTGTGGGTGCAGGGAGGGAGCAATGGCAGGCTTCCTGGAGGTGGTGCTTCTCAAGCTGAGTGCTAAGGCCAAGAAGGACTGTGAGGTGTCTTCCAAGGCTGGCATCTGGAGAACCTGTACTAAAAGCACTGGCCCCCTGGTTCACTAGGACAAAAGCAGAAAGTGTTAAGCCATTCATGGCTGGCTACTGACCTCCAGGAGTAATCGTGGGAGGGAGGGATTACCAAGGGATACTTTGTGGTCTATATATGCTAAAACATTAAATTGTACACTTTAAATAAGTGTACTTTAAAAAAGTACGTCCATTATACCTTAATAAAAAGATTTAAAAAGTCGAACAGTAATGCAGTGTAAAATGTAGTGCCCTGTTCCACTCTTGGTGGGGACCAAGTTCCATTCCCAAAAGACAACCACTTTCAAGTCTTTTGTATGTTCTGTTATTGACACCTAAATTTCTAAAATATAGTCTTCTTCTATTTCATGATATTTCTGCTTTAAGTATTATCAACCTACTTCCTACTATGAAACTTTAAGATAGAGCTCTCTTACACACCAGACACATACAGACACTTACATACATACATACTTCTCTCCTTCTAGCCTCTTGATATGGCTACATGGCATTTTCTTTTTGCATACATTACTATTCCATGTTTATATGATTGTGACTAGATAAATATTGTTAAGAGCTGAATCACATACTGTGCCATGATTACACTTCCTTTCTTCCACAACTTTTATTTTCATTGGAGTTAAATATTTGCCTCATTTTTTTCATTTTCCTGGTGTGCGGTATATTTAGCATTAACTTGTGTCAAAATAGACAGATAGAACCTTAAAATTCAACTTAATGAATGTAGACCCATTAGTGTTTTAGCAGGTCCATTTTAGTCTTGATGGCATCCCACCTGGGGAGTTGGTACAGGTTACTCTCTGGTCCCACCAAACAGCTTTCATCTTGAGATCTCCCTTCATCTCCATGAAAGGCCCTTCCCCTGCTTCTCTTCCATTTATTTTCCTGTCTCTCAGACTCCTTGTCTTTGTCTTCTAGTGTCTTCCTAAGAATCGATCTGTAGGAGGCAAATTAAAAAAAAAATTGTGTCTTAAAATCTCTTAATTCTACTCTCATACACTATTGATAGTTGGCTGGGTATAAAATTCTAGATTAGAAATAATTTTCCATCTGTATTTTGAAAGAGTGGTTTCGTTGTCTTCTTGCTTTCAGTGCTGCCGTTGGGGAAAATGATGTGATTCTGACTGCTGATCCCTGGATATGAATTGTTCTCTCTCTCTCTCAGGAAGTATTTAGGATTTTCTCTGCAGGTCTGATGCTCTGAAATTTATGGGTGATGTGCCTTGATATGTTTTTATCCTCTGTTCTGAGCCCTTGGTAGGCCCTTCCATCCAGCATCTCATGTCCCTAAGTGCTAGAAAATTTTCTCATATGATTTTGTGGCTACTTTTCTCCAGTTGAACTGTTCTCTTTTTTGGGACTCCAATTATTTAGATGTTAGAATTCCCAAAATGACTCTCTAATTTTAAGTCATTTTTTCCTGTTATCTTTCATTTTGAGGGGAAATTTTCACCCTTTTATATTTCAACCCCTCTATATTTTTGTTATCATTTTTAACTTTCAAGAGCTTTTTTTCATCCAGTGTTTCCTTCCATAATACCATCGTCTTGTTTCATGAATTAATTATCTTCTCTTATCCCTCTGGGAGTAGTAATTTTAATGAAAATTGTTTTGTCATTCCAGTCTCCACATTATCTCAGTTTCCGTGGAGTTCCTTTTTTGTGTTTTTTTTTGTTTGTTTTGCTCTCTCTTTTTCATAGTTAATGCTTCTCTCAAATGACTTTGGCTCTTAGCTGTCTAGTCCTATTTAAGAAGGAGGCGTTTCACAGCTGATGGAAGCCCCGTGTGGGAGCAGAGCTCGTTTCTTGGTGGGTCTCACAGAAAAAAGACGGGAGGGGGTTCTACCTTTGGTGTTGGGGACCCCCAAAGTACGAGAATATATAGGTCATTTCCCATGGGTGAGTCAGTTTCCTAGTGAAGGATCCTCTGAATCTCCTACCTGGAATCCGGAAGTCTGGCTGCCAATGTGCTCAGAAGAGAACAAGGGCGGGAAAGAGGAGGGGACTGGGGCAGTGGGCTACACCAGACCCCACCACTACCCCACCGCCTTCACTCTCCAGATGGTAACTCTGCAGCTTGGCAGTGAGGGTGGGGGAGGGGAGTGGTAAGGAGTGAGGCTGTGCTGATGGAGGTATCTGAGTCCGCGCCTCTGCAGAAAGTGTACAACCAACTGGCCTGCTTTCAGCCTCACCCTCACCCCTGCCTTGGAGTTGCCCAGTGCCTCCACTTGCTCAGAGTCTGAGGCTCTGCCAAGTTTGTTTCTCCTCCTCCCCAGATACTCAGTGCTGGGGGAAAGCTATAACCGCATCTACCTGCTCTCCATTTTCCAGAATTTTGTTGACATCAGTCTCCTGCTCTCTCCTCTCCTGCCTTCTTCGGCTGAAGAGCTTTTTCTTTTTATCTCTTTCCAGTAAGCAGGTTTAGGGTGGGTCCAGGGTGAAGGTGCCATTCTCTCCTCCCCATTTAGCCAGACTTCAGCCTCCTCTTGGTTTTTCTCACTGGGGTGGCTCATTCCAGACCTTGTCAAGACTGGTGTGGGCACTTGGGGCCGGAAGCTG
Organism: Mormoops blainvillei; assembly: GCA_004026545.1. Lineage (NCBI taxonomy): Eukaryota > Metazoa > Chordata > Mammalia > Chiroptera > Mormoopidae > Mormoops > Mormoops blainvillei. The sequence continues at coordinate 100,673 of PVJD01002997.1, read as the reverse complement.
GCAAGCTCAGCGTTGTTCAGCTGGTTCCGCAACTTCAGGGCTCGCTTTCCCTGCTGTGGGCTGGGCTCCCATACATCCGCCAAGGACAAGGCCGGGTGGGGTGACTGTGATGGTAGTACTGTGGTACCCTGGGACTCTGGGACTCCAGGGCTGTAGTAAAGACCTCGGAAAGAAAGACTTGGCGCTTGGGATTTTAGAGGCCCAGGGGCTGAGCCCATAGTTCTAGGAGGCTTAAGATACCTTCAGACACCACCTTGTCGTCACGAAACCTGGGTATCCAGGGGAAGGCTGACCTTTGCTTCCAGTCTTGCCTCTTTCCTCTTGGTACACTCATAGAAGAGTGGAGGGGAGAACACTGTCTCTCCCAGGCCCATCTTTTGCTGCTTCTTGAGGGCAGAGCAGCTGACCTTTCAGCCTCACTGGAAAAGTTCTGTTGTTTGACTGGACAGGGGCTGGAGAGTCACTTGGGAGACATGATAATGTCTGGCTTGTTTTGTGCAGAAGCTCAGGGCGTGTTTTGTGGCGTGCTCCACGAAACCCATACTCAAATGTACCAGGGAGACTCCATGAACAGGATTCCTGACTTAGAGATTCCCAACGGCGTCAACTTGTGTGAAGAATCTGAAAATTCTGGCAGGAAGGAAACCATCCCTTTTGTTTAAGGTGCACCCGCATAAGTGAGGACAGGAAAGAAGTTAGGCCGCTCTTCCAATGTACCAGGTAGTGGACTAATTGGAGTAGAGAGCCCGTCACCCTGGTAAAATCAGGCGGCTCCAGAGCTGGAGACAGTGAAGTCGCAGCCCATATTCAGTCTAGCCCTTGTTTAAACTCTGCCGGAGGTCCAGAGGGTCTTGACTGCCCCGCCTTCATTTTCAGACCCTTTTAGCCGATCCTTCCCAACCCCAGTCCAAATCCAAAGTGACAAAGAGTGGCTCTGGAGAGGCACAGGGACAGCGTTTCCTCTGAGGAGAAGGGGGCAGGACTGTGGAGGAGCAGGGACTATGCAGTCAGGCAGATCAGTTATTGTTACTTGGGGACAAAGTCACATCTGCATTCTTTAGTAAGGTATATAATAATATGAATAATATATAACAAAATTCAACCATTTTAGTATACAGTTTGGTGAATTTTGCGAATTGTATACAGTTGTATCACCACAGCCACGACCTTTATGGTAATAAAGATTTAGATCATTTTCATCATCTTTGAAAAGTTGCTCCCCTTTGCAGGAATTTCCTCCCCAGAGCCCCCAATCTACTTGGCCGACTCTGGCCCCATGTCGGCATGTGACTCATTCCCTCTTTTTCCTTATGTCTAACCTCAAATGTCGCTGCCTCAGAGAGGCCATCTCTGGCCACCCGGTTTAAAACACCCAACCAGCAGATGCTCTCTGGCCCGTCATTCTTCTTGCTTTCTTTGTAAAAATGGGCGATTTCATTACTCCCTAATCCTTTCTTTATTTATATGTTTGGTTATTTTCTTGGTCAGTCTACCCCCAACTGAAGGTAACCTTGACGATGTCTTTCTGCACTGCTTTATTCTCAGTGCCAAGCACGGTGCCCAGAACATAATAATTGACTTATAAATACTTATTGGACCAAAGGATACAAAAGAAGAAAGGGAAAGAGGAAAAGAAGAAAGGAAGAAGAGAGAGGGGGGACTAAAGGTTCAGAAAGGGCAAAAAGAAAGTGGGGGGTACAGGAAAGGACTACATCACAATGGTCCAGGGCCAGGGTTTTTATCAGTGTGACCTTGGCACCTCGCGTCTGCCACAGTTCCCTCCTTGATGAAATGGGGTTTTCCTCATAGGGCTGTGCTGAGGATCAAATGAGATGACGTGTGTAAAGCAGGGTCACAGTGCCTGGCACTAATAAAAGGGAGGGGGAGAAAAGGAGAGAGAACTTTGGGGCTCCTCTCGCGGGCACTGACTTGGGAACTCTATTGCTCTCCCTCCCTCCTTTCCATCCGGGGAAGCGGAGCCCCAAGGGGCATCTCACTGACCAGCCTTCACGTCCTGGCACACGCTGGAGCCCAGCACACGTTCCTGTCCCAGTGGCTGAGTTGTCTTGCTTACCACTAGCAGACTGGAGGGGCTAATGTCAGCCACACATTCCAGACCCTTCCCTTTGGGTCAGGCACCTACAAAGGCACTGCCAATAAAGCACCTGCCCAGCCGCCTCATTTCCATTTTAGTATACAGTTTGTATACAGTTTAGTATACAGAGGAACAATAGCCAAGGGAAGATGGACCAGGGATCAGTTGGGGTGGGCGTGGGGGCGGGATGTGGGACGAGGCTGAGGGAGGACACAGCCCTTGGTCTCTGCAGCTGCGAATTTGTTCATGCTAGACACCTGGCCCACTGGCCCCTGCGCCTACCTCTTGGATCCACAACCCCCTCTCAATGCCACAGTCAGGAAGAAAGGCTCAGCCCACAGCTGCCGAGAGGAACCAAGTCTCCTTGGGATCCCTTCTCTCTTTTCTTTCCCTCTTTTCTTTTCTTTTCTTTTTTTTTTTTAAAGAAGATATCTATTTATTTATTCTTAGAGAGAGGGGATGAACGGGAGAAAGACAGGGAGCGAAACATCCATGTGTAGTTGCCTCTCATACGCCCTCCACTGGGGACCTGGCCCACAGCCCAGGCATGTGCCTGACTGAGGAATAGAACCAGCGGCCCTTTGGTTCTCAGGCCGATGCTTAATCCACTGAGCTACACCAGCCAGTGCTTTTTCCTCCTTTCCTGCTTTTTCAGTACTTTTCATTATTCCATTCCACTTGGCTTATTAATCATATATTATTTTATTATTTTTTAGTGGTCACCTTGGAGTTTACAATACGTACCCTTGACATTAAAGTTTAATGTAAATTTACACTTTTACCACCTCCCAGACAATGTAGACATTTTAGATACTTGAACTCCATTTAATCCCCTCCCATCCTTTGTGTTCTTGTCATGTGTTTTAATTCCATATATATTTTAAACCTCACAAGACATTATTACTATTTTCTTATACATTGTCAGTATTCACTTTGATCTACCCGTATATTTAGTCTTTCATTGTCCTCTGTTCCTTCCTTCCTTTATCTCCATCCTTCCACTTGGGATTATTTTTCTTTTCCACCTTAATGTGGGTTTGTAGATGATGATAACTCCCCATTTTTATTGATTGGCAAACATCTTTATTTTACCTTTCCTCCTTGTGTTCGGAGAAGCAGAGCACTCTTGGCTGTCAAGGTCAGGCCCGTGCTGAGCTAGGCTGTCCTTACGGACCTCATGGGTTAGGTGGAAAGTTCACACCCTCTTTCTTGGGCACGAGAGGCATCAGTAAGGCCAGAGTTTGACAGAAGTCAGAGTCACTTACTCAATTCTGACTTGCGCCAAAAGATCAGATCTGGCTCTGGTCAGATTTCGAAAGGAAAGCTGCTGTTGGCACGTCCTCTCATAACCCTTACTCTTTACTGGGCAGCTGTGGTGTCCGGACCTCAGTGCCCAACCTCACTCTGGGTAGGGTGTGTGCGGAAGGAGAACCTCTGAGCCAACCAAATCTCCAGTTCTGCACCCAGTGGAATAACTTTATCAGGCCTCCTTTCTTTGCTGGGCAATTCAAACAACATTTTGTAGACTGCTTTCCCCTTGAATTCCAGAGTTAAGCCTAAAGCCTATAAAGATGGAAGTGAGTGGTCATCAGTGCCCCTGTCTCCAAACAGTTCTCAACAGTCAGGTTGGCTCTGGCAGAACTGTGAATTGGTGGCCTTGAGGGGCCCGGAGTGAATCGTGCAGTTTGAGTCTTCTCCAGATGGTATACCTGCTGGCCTGGGGTCCCGGTTGCCCATCCTCTGCACCCTATACTCTGCACCAAGCAGGGAAACCACACAGGGGCAGAGGGCAAGACGAAGGAACATTAGGCAGCTTCCTTCCTCCCCCCAAAGTCACAGAAGCCCCACCTGTCAAGGTGAGTAATTGCCTATATCAAGGACACAGGAACCAAGCAAAACAGAAACAAAGCTTACCTCTGTCTGGACTCCGAGCTCTCTCTGGGAACAGGAGGACAGTTGGAATGCATTTCTGGTGGGCTGCCTGTGTTTAGTTATTTTTCTACAGGCTAAAGAGAAAAGCTGGAAGGCTTTCCTTCTCTAAATTTTATTTTGCTAAGCAAAACAAAAACTCATTCTGGACTGTTTCCTCTGTCTGGAACACTCTTCCCTTAGAGAGTCTGTGCTTCGTGTTCTCCCTTGCAGGTCTCTGCTCAAATACCACCTTCTCGGGGCCCTTTCCAATTACCCCCTGTAAAGTTACAACCACTGCCCGCCCTACCTCACCATCTGCCCCAAGCCCTAGTAATTCCATATAACCCTTCACTGCTTTATTTTTCTCTGTCACCATACTGAATTTATCATCTACCTCCCTTCACTAGACTGTCGGCTCCATGAGGGCATGATGTATGTGTGTTTTATCTTTTACTGTGTCTCGAGGCCAAGAATAGTGCTTGGTACACGGTTGGTGTATGAGTTATTTATTGCTTCATAACAAATTCAACCTAAAATATAGTGGCTTAAAACAACATTTAGCACCTTATAGTTACCGTGGGTCAGAAATCTGGATGCAGCTTGTCAGGGCCCTCCGGCTCAGCATGTTTCGGAGTGTTGGCTGCCCCTGCAGCCTCATCTGAATACTCAGATGGGGAAGACCTGCTTCAAGCTCACGCGGTTGCTGGCAGGATTAAGTGTCTCACGGACTATTGGATTGAGGGCCTCAGTTCCTCACTGGCTGTTGGCCAGAATCTGCCCTCCATTTCTTATCACATGGGCTTCTCCACAGGGCAGGTTACTACTTGGCAGCTGACCTTGTCAGAGTGAGTAAACAAAAAGAACCGCCGAGAGAACTTGAGCAAGGTGAACATTACTGTTTTTGGAAACTAATGTTGGTTGTAATATCCACCACTTTTACTGTATTCTCTCCGTTAGGAGCAAGGTGGTAGGTCCAGTGCATACTCAAAGGGATGGGATTACACAAGTATATGTAAGTACCAGGAAATGGGGTCTTTGGGAGTCACTTAAGAAACTGCCATCCACATTGGACTTTCAATTAGTGTCTGTTGAATAGATGAATGGATGAGTTCGGGTAAATGCAGAGGGAAGACAGGCACAAGTAGGGGCTCACTGCTGTTAAGGCACGGTTTTCTCAGTACACTGGAAAGCCGGGGAGGATGTGGGCATCAAAGAGTTTGCCACTTCCCACTTGTCGCCTGCTTCATGCTTCATTTTCGAGACTGGTTAATTCCTACTCTGATTGCACCCCCTCGTTTACCAAAAATATGTGTGTGCATGTGACATATAAACGAGAGGACAAGTCATTCTTCGGAGAAATGAAGAAACTGGTGAGCTTACATTACTGGGCTCAGAAGTTTGTAAATTTCTTTCCGAGAAAAGACTGGGGGAATTTGTTAATTTTGGGAAACACATTTTTTTCCCCACTTGTACAACTCAAGTAAGACTGAATACTCCCATACTGGAATTTTCCAAACCACTGCCATTTCTCAGATAGAAGGAAATTTGGGCAAAGGCTTGTTTTTAAGGGAGGAATGAGCTACACATGTGGTATACCTTTTGTGTGCTCAGCACTAGCTTGCATCTCAGTGATACCGAAGGAGTAAAATGCACAGGAGGAACACCCAAGACAGTTGGAGAGACCAGGCCACAGGGAGACAGCAGCGAGACAGAGACAACATTGCCTCAGTTATGAGACGCAGATGTAGTGTGATGTTGGACATCAAGAAAAGGGGATTTGTGGGGCTGACGTGGGCAGGGAGAGGCTCTGGAAATAGGTGGGTTAGGGTTCTATCCACTTTGAGCATACAGAATGTTTGACTGGGAGGAGGGCATCCTAGGTGAGGAGCAGCACAGGAGAAATAGCAGAGGAATGGGAACTTGTGTGGCATGATTACGGGCAGAGAAATAGGCCTGAATAAATAAATGGAAGATATGTCGTAATGGCTCAGAAAAGAATGAGAGACTGAGGGGCAAGGCCTTTGTAAGTTCAGGAGGGACTAAATTCCTAAACAGGACTAGTTCTTGGAAAGAAGAAGCAGAAAGCACTCAGTTCTTGGGGTAGTTAACCTAAGTTTCCATGGGCCTAAGGGGAAGCAGCCCCCAGCAACAGCCTGTGATGGGGGCAGTGGTGGGGTGACTGCCAAGATGCCTCCCTTCTGTCTAGGAGAAGCTGCTGAGCAGATGACTGGGTCTTGGCTATGGCTGCCAGGGGACCAACAAAGCCCACCCTGATTCTTTGTGGTCTGTTCTAAGATTAGGGAAAAGAACCACCCCCTGAGAGAAGAGGGCGGGGTCAGACTAGAGCTGTGTGAAGCCCCACCCTGTCTCTCCCAGTTCAGCCCACAACCTGGTCCTTTCTCCTGTCCCGGGTCTCTGTTCTATTTTCCTCCACTACACTTGTGGCCATCTGACACATTGCATGCTTATTTATCTGTCTTGCAGATAGTCTGTTTTCTCTTCTGGAATGTTACGCTCCACAGGGCAAGAGCAGGAGATTCCCAGAGACTACAAGAGTGCTGGGCACATATCAAGTATTTACACATAAGTAAATACTTATTATCTGTTGAATGGAAGGAATGAATAACACAAATGAGGCCTTGATACAAAGTGACGAGCTCTACTGACTAAGAGTTCGACCTGGTTAGGAGGACCGAGGTGGTTGAGTTGCTGTCTTGCCCACAGTCAAGGCAGCCGCATTGTGTGTGTGTGTGTCTTTACCTACAGAGAAGACCTTGTCCTCGTTGGGAACAGCCCCCACCTCAGTCTGGACACCAGGGAAAGCTGCAGGTAACACAGCCTCCCTTAGGACCACGCAGCCTAATTTCCCACATTTCTGAATTTGGGGCTTCTGCCAGCCTGGAGCTCTGTATCAACCTGCACCCCACTCCCACCCCATCCTCGGAAACCTATAGGAGGTTCCTCTCCTGGGCCCCCACCCTGCCAGCCTCAGCAAGCGTTAGGACTGTCTCTTGCCCGAGAAAGGCAGGCAGGCTGGAATTTTCTCTTCCCCACCCCCACCCCCAGCCCCAGCAAGCACCCAGAAAAAGGGCTGGTGGTGTTGTTTCAGAGGCTCTATGACCCCACAAAATATGTTTCACTTTTCTCAGAAAATAAACCTTTTTTTTCTCATATATTTTCATATGATGCCCAGAAGTCCTTGGATTTCCTGGAATTTAAATGAAGAATTCCAAGTATTCCAGCTGGAGTTTTCACACACATAGCTCCTGCCAGCAGCTTACGGCCATCTGAGTGCAGCCTGGGAGGGTGGCATGAGCCCTGCATGGGCTTCTCTGGTGACTCCCTGCATGTTCTTGGGCATTTTTTAAAAACTGGCATACAGTCAACTATGCTGAACAACATGTTAGGTTGTGATTTAATATGCGCACCCCTAAAATGGTCACCACAGTCAAGAGAACGAACATACGCATCATCTCCAAAGCTTCCTCATGCTCCTTTGCCAACCGCTCCCTTCAACTTCCTTCCCGTACCCAGGCAACCACTGCTCTGCTTTCTAGTCCTGTGAATTAGCTTGTCTTTTAAAAACTTTTGTATAAATGGAATCATCCAGGATGTATTCTTTTTTTGTTTGGCTTCTTTCACTAAGCACCCATGCTGTCGCGTGTCTCAATAGCTCATTTCCTTTTATGGCTAGATTGTATTGCGGCGCATGCATGTACTGTGCTTTATGTTATCTATTCATCTTTTGATGGACATTTGGGCTTTTCCAGCTTTTCACTATTGCAAATAAAGCTGCTATGAACATTCATGTGCAGGGGTTTGTACGAACATGTATTTCCTTTTCTCTTGGATAGGGGAGGAACGGCCGGTTAATCTGGTAGGTATAGATCTAACGTCTAAAGAAACTGCCAAACTGTTTTCCAAGTGGTTTACTATTTTACATTCTCACACACCATGTTTCAGAGTATAACTTCCTTCATATAATCACCAACATTGGAATGGCCAGTCTTTTTTATTTGAGCCATTCTAACAGACATGCAGTGGTATCTCATTCTGATTTTAATTTGAATTTCCCACATGACTGTTATTGTTGAGCATCTTTTCATGTGCTTACTTGCCCATTTTATATCTTTTTGTGAAGCATGTTCAAATATGTGGCCCTCTCTTTTTAAATTGGGTTCTTTGTTTTCTTATTGTTGAGCTTGAGAATCCTTTACATATTCTGGATACCGTTCCTTTATCAGAAATGATTTGCCAATGTTTTCTTCTAGTCTGTGACTTCTTTTCCTGCTCTATTATTATTTTTTATTTGAATTCATTGGGATGATGTTGGTTAATAACATTATATAGGTTTCAGGTGCACAATTCTATAATACATCACCTGTATATTGCGTTGTGTGTTCATCACCCCAAGTGAAGCCTCCTTCCACCACCATTTATCCCCCCTTTACTCCCATTAACCTCCCCCTCCTCCCTTTCCTTCTGGTAATCACCACACTGTTGCCTGTGTCTATGTGGGTTTTTTTCTTAATCCTTTCCCCTTTTTTACCCAACCTCAAAATACCCTACCCCTCCGATAGCTATCAGCCTGTTCCGTATGTATGAATCTGTTTCTATTTTGCTTGTTAGTTTATTTAGTTCACTAGATTTTACATATGAATGAAATCATATGGTATTTGTCTTTCTCCGACTGGCTTATTTCACTTAGCATAATCTTCTCCGGTTCCATCCATGCTGTTGCAAAGGGTAAGATTTCCTTCTTTTTTTTTTTTTTTTTTTTAAGGCTGAGTAGTATTCCATTGTCTAAATATACCACAGATTTTTTTATCCACTCATCTACTGATGGACACTTGGACTGCTTCCAAATCTTGGCGATTGGAAATAATGCTGCAATGAACATAAGGATGCATATATTCTTCTGAATTAGTGTTGTGGGTTTCTTCAAATATTATTTTCCTGCTCTTAACAGTGCCATTTGAGAGCAAAAGTCCTTAATTTTGATGTTGTCCAGTTTATTCACTTGATCTTTTATAGATTGTGCTTTTGATGTCATAGCTAAGAAACCAATGACTAACACAAGGTTATGAAGATTTGCTCCTACGTTTTCTTCTAAGAGTTGTAGAATTTCAGCTCTTTCATTAAGATCTATGTATGATCTATTTTGAGCTAATTTTTATTCATGGTGCAAGAAGTGACTCCACGATCTTTCCTTCCCCTCCTCCTCCTCTTCTTCCTTCTCCACCTCTGCTTCCTCCTCCTCGATAATCTTCATTTTGCATAGACATATCTAATTAGTTCAACACCCTTTATTGAAAAGACTGTCCTTTCCCTGCTGCATTACTTTTGTGCCTGTGTAAAAACTCAGTTGTTCATATACACATTGGTTTATCTCTAAACTTTCTATTCTGTCCCACTGATTTATTTGTTTATCTTTGCATCAACACTATGTTGTCTTTATTACTGTAGCTTTACAATTATTTCTGTATTCAGGTGTTAGTCCTCCAACTTTTTTCAAGCTTGTTTTGGGTATTCTAGTTTGTTTGTATTTCCATATGAATTTTAGAATCAGCTTGTCGATTTATTTTAAAAATGCCTATTGAGCTTTCGGCTGGGATTGCTTTGAATGGTAACTCTTACCTATTTCTCTTTACTTCCTCCCTGAGCTTCAGTTTCCTGCTCTGTAATATGGAAATGATAATTTCTGCCCTGCAAGGCAGTTGGCAAGCCCATGTGGGCTGGTAATGTAAAACTCCTGACACAGTGCCTGAAGCCTAATGGAGACTAAAGAATGCCAGCTCTCTTATACTCTGAACTATGTCAAAATCTTGCATCTTTTACCCCTAGTCTTTCTTATAGATTTCCCTCTGTTGCTATTAGAAATTCCATAAGCCCATCTTGGTCAACATTGAATGTGACTTCTGTTGTTGTTGTTTTTGATCTTCTCTCTTTTTCAGTGGCCTCAAAAGCAATGTCTTCAGGATCTGTTTAGTTTCAATCACCGCAACAAAATCGGGGTTTCATTTCCGATTCTTACCCTGCTGGTCTTTCACAGTCACAACTTCCTGACTAGATTCTTCCTCTCTAGGTTTGACTCTAGTTATCCAAATGGTGCAAGACTAGGTGACTCCAAAGTTATCTGAACACCAGCCTGTTATTTAAGAATATGTTCAGTTGATAGTAATAGTGAATTTAGCTAATGGCGCCTTCAACAAATAGGGGTTTGTCTGACTTATATATCCATCATGGAGGGCTGGACCCATTTTCACTGTATATAAAACCTAGGTCTCATTAACAAAAAGGTTATGGAAAATGGACATTAGGTGGGCAATGGACAGTGTCTTTCACACTTAATTCTTTCATCTGAAAATGGAGATAACAATGAGGTTGCTGTGGATTAAACTAGGTGATGTATATAAGGTTCTCAGCACTGTGCCTGGCCCATGTTAAGTGCTGGATAAATGATATATATTATTTTTTTATTACAAAAAGCCCATCTGGTCCCCACTGAAATTAACTCCTCACTCTGGGCATGAAAACGTCTCAACTCTCCCTCCTACCTTCCTGACCACAAAGCATGCTGCAGCAGATATTTGAAAGCTCTCAGTGTATTCTAGACGGTGGTGTTAGGTAAACAGGTCATAAACAAACAAACAAACAAATATATAAGCCAACAGGAGCGATCACAGTTAGCCAGGAATGGCATGCAGGAGATGAATCAGAGGAGGAAGCCTCTTAGAAAGGCAGCCTGGGAAGGCGGCTCTGAGGACACACTGCTTGAACTGAGCCTGGAAAGATGAGCGGGAGCCTCCGAGAGCAGCGCATTTCAGGCCAAGAGAACAGCCACTGCAAAGACCTGGAGGTAAGAAGAGGGATGGCATACTTGAAGAAGCTGGAAGGGGATCAGACTTTCCAGAGCTCAGGGGCTGTGGAGAAAGAGAAGATCTGAGGTGTCACAGGCAAGGGCCAGCACAGACAAGCATCAGCGGCACGGTGGTGACAAGTTTAGGTTTTGCTTTGAGGGCAATGTGGAGCTATCGAAAGGCTTTTAGCGTGGGGGAGATGTGATCTGATTTAAGTTTTCAGAGGATCGCTCTGGCTGTTTATTCATTCATTCATTTATTCATTCAGCCACTGTTTACTGAGTGCCAGGAAATGTGCTAAGCACTAAGAGTAGAAATAAGAGTTGAAAAAGAGAGAGAGAGAGCAGTAGGAAGGGCAGTGTGGTTGGAACAGAACACGTGAGTGCCAGGCATTAGGGAGTCAAGCTGGAGAGGTGGAGGAGTGAGGGCAGGTTATGTAGGACTTTGTAGAGCATTATTTTTCTCTGAGGTTTGGAGGTTCGGAGCAGAGGGGTGACATGATCTGATCTACAGCTTATGCATATCACTCCGTTGTTGTGTTGAGAAAAGACTGAAGGAGGCAAAGGCAGAGTAAGGAGAGCAGCTGTGAAGCTGTGGTCGTCATCCAGGTGAGAGATACTGAGGGTCTGGACCAGGGAAAGGCACATTTTGAGGCGAGGCAGCATCATGTTAATGATTTGGCTGTGGTGGGGAGGTCATTAGGGAGGAAAATGGGTGCAAGGTGATGCTCTGCCTCTTGTTTGAGCAAGAGGGTAGAAGGAGAGACCACTGCTGAAGTCAGGTTTGGGGTAGGGACAGGGAACCAAGAGTTACTAGGAGAAGTGTGTAAGATATACAAGTGCAGATATTAGGGGGAAAGGGGGTTGTGGGAACTCAGAGGTGTTTGGAACTTAGGGGACAGCTGTGGTCTGGAATGTAAGTTAGGGAATCCTTAGCAAATGCATGGTGTTTAAAGACTGTGGGGGTAGGTGCTATCTAGGAAGGGAATGTAGAGAGAAGTGATCGAAATATTACCCCCAATTCTTTGCGCCGTGGTAATACATCGCTGTGCCAGTATTTCATGGTGGGTAGAATAGACATTCCCCCCGCCTTCCGCCCTTAACTTTACATTGGGCTGGGTGGCTTATTTTAGCCAAAGAAGATATTAGCAGCTATTATGCTTGCTGAGTTTAGTTTGGTACCTCATACTTCTGTCACCGACAGAACAATATAGCCTAAGGAGCTGACCCCTGAGTAGCCCCAGAATAAGACACATGGGCCAGATCTGCCCCAGCCACCCCACGAACCCACAGTCTCAAGCAGAGCAGCTGCTGGTCTGCAGATCCCGAGCAGCTCCTTGTCGTATATATTTTATGGCTGGTTGTCATGCGGCATAGCTTAACTGACACACGTCCCTTCCGCCCCCTATGCCCATTTTCCCTTAACTCCAGCTCTCCTCCGCATCGTAACGCCTGTAATCTCCCAGCTGTCAAGTCTTCCCTTTTCTCATCCGAAACCTTCAATACCTGTCCCCTCCAACCTTGCTAGACAAGGCGAGGGGAATGAGAATAGTTCTTTGTTTCTAAAGTGATAGCTTCAACTTTGAGCCCATAGCCCTTTAGGAGACCTGGAAGAACTATTTACATAGTCTCGTTTTGTCCTTACGACCTCATGTAGCAGGTTGTCTTACTGGGCAGGCAGCTAAAGTTCAGCGAGAAGGAGGATCTTCCACCCGACCCCACCCACAGCTGGAGGCAAGACAGAAGCCCAGTGACTGAGATGGAAGCCGAGGCCTTCTTACGGTCAAGCAGAAACAGAAAACCAAACACTGGCATTCTGCGAACAGAATGGAAGGGAAATTTGTTTTTCAGTGAATAACCATTTGTTTCTTTTGAAATCTGTATTGTGTGTATGTGTTACCTACATGCATACACACACACACACACGTGGAAACACACAGCCCAGGAATAATTATTAATATTAACACACTCAAAGAAAGAAACCATCTGTGAGTTGAAGGAGATGGGAAAGGGGATTCAGAGAAGTGTGTTCTTTTTTTTCCCCCCTGTACCTACTTCTGTCCGATAGAAGGGACCTGAAGTGCAGTATCTCAGCAAACCTTCTCCAAGTCTGATTTCACCCCACCACGTGCTCCTTAGGATGGAGAATTATGAGCTGCAAACACTAAAAATTTCTACAAAAGCGCCCTACTCCTCATAGGATTTTGCCCTGTCTGTGTGAGTGTGCTTCCTGGTGTCCGGGGTCTTTGGGGTGCCAGGACTCCGTTTTCCTGGCAGCAGGGTCAAGAGACAGGCATCTGCTTGAAGGGGCCCAGACTAAGAGATCAGCGTCAGCCTTCTCCCGTAAGCCCAGACATCCCTCTCTGCTCGGATCCGCCTGCTAGTAATAGCAGCCCAAACTGAGGGCAGGTGTTTTTGTTTTCAATTCAGGGAGATAAAGCCACCTCTGTCCACAGCTCCTCCTGTCTCCTTTTTTGCAGTTTCCCGTCTATGAAAAGAGGTGACGTGCTTGTGTGTGGGAGACAGTTGGGGGGAGGGTCAGCTCTCCAAGCCAGGGACTGGGTTGGTGACTGGGGCGGGGTGGGTGGGTGGGGGTGAGCGGGTTAGAATCTTTGCAGGACAAGGGAAGGGGGTAATTTGAAAAGGATGTGATGACCACAATGGCCATGGCTTTGCTTTGTTTTGGTATGTTTGTTTTCTTTTTGGTTGCGATATGGCAAAGCATTTAAAACTTCCAGTAACATTAAAGGAAGATGTGAGATATTAAACAAATGTAGGTGAAGAAAAGACTGCTAGGGCAGCAGGCTGGCTGGTGGAACGTGAAAGGCCTGCATTTGCACTTGCAGCAAAGAGACTTCTTTCAATCTAGTGTCCCAAGAGGCCCTGACAATTGGGGTGAACTCAGAGGATCAGCATGCAGACAAAACCAGCATCTGCATTTGAAATGGGCTCCGGGGGGCTCTTCTGGGAGGCTTGCGGCGGGATCTGCCGCTCACGGGTCCCTCTTGCCCAGATAACAGTCAGAAAGTCCAAGCAGGAGGCTGGGCTCAGATTGTGGACCCTGGGTCTTCGGCTCCACGAGGGGCCCCCAAAGAAATCCTGCGCCAAAAGCTGGAGGGTAGGGGAGCAGGCGGATGCCCCCGGGCTTGGCTATTTTGTTCAAGGTCACCTCCAAATGGGATTGGAAATAAACCCTCCTTGTTTGCCTCTCGCCCGGCCTAAGCCCCGGGTCCCCTTGGGTGTCGTCCAGGGCGCCAGGCGCCGCTGCTTACAATGGTGCTCAGACGACAGATGGCGGGCGGGGAGGGAGGGTTGTGCTCCGGCAGGTGCGCGGGCAGCCCGACTGCCCTGTGAATAGACTGCAGCCCGGCGGCTGCAGGCGGCTGCCGCCCAGTCCCGGGAACAATGACAGAATGCTCCGAAACCCCCCGGGCTCGGCCACACGCCAGCTAGGCGCGCGGGCCATTGTCCTACGCAGGCTGGGCTCGCACATCCTCGTGCGCCCAGGGCCTCCTGAGCTCCCGGCCCGGGTCCTTCCGGTATGCGGGGCCAGAACCTAGTGTGCGCTCAGGTACACACACACACGCACACGCACACACACACACTCATGCGTGGACCAGGCTGCGCAGGTGAGTCCTTGGAAAGATCACATATGTAGTGAACCCAGTACGGAGAACACAATGGCTTTCTTCACTGACACAATAGTTGACTTCAGAAAGAAGTGGCGATTGGATTTGAGTAATATGCTCAATATCTAGCATAAACCTCGGGGCTGGGAGGCTCAGGCAGGGTGCTACAGAGAGCCCCGAATAGGGGTTGGAGGGCTGCAGCCAGACGGCGGCCCGGGCGCTGGATGGGGCGAAGCGGGAGGGCTGACTGCCTTTTTAAGATTGCTCACTTCAAACCTACGCTCCTTAAAGAAAGTAAACCTGAACCCGGCAGGGCAGGCGACCCACAGGCACACTTTCTGTCTGTCCCCTCAGGCCTGAAGCTTTTCTGAGGCCAGGGAGGCACACGTGTGAGCTCCCTGGGTGGAGTGTTCAGTCCTTAGGGCAGTCGCCTTAATCCACAGAAGACATTGGTGAGTGGGCAAGTCCAGTGCAAATGGAGGCAGGACCCCTTTGTTGTTGAAGAGCCAAGGGCAGCCAGGTGACCTGGGCCTAGAGCTGTGAATGTTTAAGGGGCATATTTGTAACTTAGAGATGGGTGTGTGTGCCCTCAGGCGTCCGAGAGTGACTTTCCCTCCCGCATTCCCTCACACCCTTATGACCTGTGATAATAAATCCTACACAACAAGAGAAAAGGGTGCAGCTCTTATTTTGGGAAAATTTGCTCTCTGGAGTGAAGGCTGACTCGGCTCTGATGTCCTCACTAAGACCCCTTAATTCAGTGCGTGCCCTGTGAAAGGAAGTCCCTTATAATAGTCACAGCTCCGGTCCTGTGCTGCCCTTCCCTAATGAGCCCCGGCTCTGTGTCCTTGCTGCTATCACTTAACTGAATTATAGCTAAGACATAATTTCTTCCTCCTCGCCTGCCTTAATTATCCACGTCTATTTTGAGGCCTATATATATGCTATATATATGATATATATGTGTCATACATACATGGTATACATACAGCTTGTCTGACCATGGAGATGTCATTTTACTAGTCACATAACACCCTGTTAGAAGAACATGCCAGTAATTCTGCTATGCAGAGTAATAACACACTAGAGTTAGACGGGAAATTCAAAATCTCTCTGGTGCGGTATTTCTCAGGCTTTGTCATTCACACACCACCTTAGTGATCTGTCTTGTCATGTACCACCCAGAATATCACTTACTTAATATGTTTATGTAAATCCTCTTGCTTTTTAAACTTTAAACAGGTATTTCGGAGGTGATTCTGGGGACCAGGTAACCTGAGTCTGAAAGTGGTGGCCCCCACTCCATAAGAGGACCAGTGGAAAGAAAGAGGGAGGCTAGTTCTCCCCATCAGTTCAAAAAATACTGGGGATCCTTGGAACAAGGTTTCCGAAAAGGTGGAGCCTGGGCAGAGTTTGGGCCTCAGAGATGTGTGGACCCCAGGGGAAGGCTGACACTGAGCCAGGCGATATTCTTCAGTGAAAAGTTGAAATGCATGCTAGAAAATTAAATACAAGTCCAGACAACCCACAGACTTGTGAGCAAGAAATAAATGGCTTGTTATTGAAGGTCACTGAATTTTTAAAAAGCTTGCTAAAAGGTACGCGTCATAAGATCAGGGATTTTGCGTTTTGTTCACTGCTCTGGATCTAAACAATGCCTACAACACAGGAAGCTATCTATAAATATTTGTTATTAACAAATAAATGAAGAAAGCAGTAAACAGATCCCAGCAAAATATGAAAAGAGTAATATATTTTGACCAAGTGGAATTTTTCCCGGGAATAACACCAGGAATTCTGTCCATTTGTTACATTATTATGTAAAAGAGAAAAATCGTGGAATCATATTAATAGATACTGCAAAGATTTGGTAAAATTTAACAGCTGTTCCTAAAAAAAATATTTTCATAGTAGTCTTGAAATAGAAATAAACTGTTTAAACATTTAAACAGACTATTTGCCAAAATCCAATACGAAATGTTATTCTAAATAGTGACGCGCTGAAATAATTTAATTAAAATTAGGAACTTGATGGGGCTGCCTGCTCTCGCCATTGCTATCCAACATTGCTTTGACGGTTCTAACAGATGTTATAATAAAAGAATATTAAATAATTACCATAAACATTGGAAAAGGAGAAATAAAACTGTCATTTCCCCGCCCCCCCCTTGGTAATGTTACAGTTCTCTCAGAAAGTCCAAAACACTTTAGGAAAAAGAACCTGCTGGAACCTGCTGGAAATAGTAAGATATTTTGGAAGGTGTCTTGATAGATCATACATGTCAAAATAGAGTTACCTTATTTTAAGAAATAATAAACACCTAGATACAGAAATAGGAAAAATTTTCAGTGTGGGGTGGAAAAGACGTATGGTGCCCTAGAATAAATTTAGCCAGAAAAACACAAGGTTTATTTATACAAAATTCTGAAATCTTATTGAAATACATATTCTTGTTTGAAAAGGCAATACTATGATAAACTATCAATTATTGTAAAATTAATATATAAATTTAAAACTTTAAATTTCTACAGAATTTTTTGAATTGGATACAATTATTGTAATGACTGTGAAGAATAATATAATGCTTGAGAATTGGCCCAAGTATTAATATCTATAATATAATAAAGCACTTATGAATTCATAAGTAAAAGATGACCCAGTTTAAAAAATGAGCAGAGGGTATGAAAAGGGAAGTTTAAAATGGTCAAGAAACAAAAGCAAAGATGCTAAAAACACCAGCCATTAAGGAAATAAAAATTGAATTAAAATAAAATAACAATTTTTGCTCATTTGACAACGAAAATGAAAAAGATGTAGTATTGATTGGTGAAGGAGATTCAGGAAAGAGGTACTATCATATGAGTCTGGTGGACACGTGTGTTTTGGGGAATATACCCTATGAACGTGTATTAAAATAAAAACACGGCTCCTTTTTGAGCAGCCGTCTCACTCATAGGGGCCTACCCCTTAGATATTAAACCTCGAGTGTGTAAAGATACCTACATGAGTGTGTTTATAGCAGCATTGTTTACAAAGGGCAAGACTCAGAATCAGTGTGAATGTTCATAAGTAGGGGAACAGTTGGAAGAATTGTGACGCATCCACACCATGGTATATACAGGATATGTATAGCTTCTTTAAAAAAATGAATTAGAGCTATAGCAGTGGACTTGGAGGAATTTCCCCAGAGTTATTTTTTAATAAATAAAGCAAAAGGCAGGGCAATGTATACACCTAATTTCTTTCTTTCTTTCTTTCTTTCTTTCTTTCTTTCTTTCTTTCTTTCTTTTTTTTTTTTGAGCAAAGAGTGCCAAGTCCTTATATGTATGATTTTTTTTTAAAAAGGAAAGAAAACCATCACCATTTTTCAAATAAACGAGTGAGAAACAAAACCAAACCTTCTGATTCCCTGGCAACAGTCAGAGGTGTTTAGCAAAGCAGCGTAAGTCAGTGTTCATTTGCAGGGTGCATGCTCGAATCGATCAACTTTAATTCAATTTGCAAGTCCCTCCGATTTCCTTGGTCTTTTCTATTATCTGGAGGGGTTAATACTGACAGGTTTACTTAAGGTACACTCATTACCCCAACCCTTACGTGCCCCCCACCCCCAGTGTTAAAATGAGAAGCCCTTTTTAATGGAAGCCTACAAATGAAAAAGGAAGCTATATTTTTCAACATAAATAGAAAATTAGATACCGTTAAAATAAATGGAAGGTATCGGGAAAAAAATAAAAATAACAAAATCAAGATGACGTTATTAAATTCCAGCTGCTATTGCCAGCCGATGGCTTGGGCCTAAGGGCTGCTCCATCCGTCCCGAAGGAAGACTTAAGTCCCTAGAGAGATGTTAAAGGCCCACCAGCACCAGGTTGAGACTGCCTCTCCTTCAGAATGAAAAGACAAGGAAAGCATTCTTACGGCATCTCCCTCCATGTCATTTTTTAAAAATTTATTAAACTTATTGGGTTGACATTGATTAATATCCATGTCATTTGATGCTCTGCTCCTGTGCCTCCCCAGATCCCCGATGTCATACTGGGCAAAGGCTGATTCATCCTGGAAAACCAACCCCCTGGAAAGATGGTGCCTCATGCCAGGTCAAACATGTGGGAGGTAGTGTGTCCTTTCTGCCTCGCCGGGCTGGCTCTTCCTGAAGAAGCAGAATTCCCACTAGATGTTTTTAAAAAGAAACAAAATCCGGAGATGACAGTCAGTTCTATTCTTGCTGGTCATGAAAAAGAAATTCTTTGTCCTTTCCTTTCAGTCACTTAGAGACATGATCTCATTTATATGAAAATTAAAATAGGTGTTCAAGGGATAGCATGCAATATATAAACGTCCTTGGAGGGGAAAATGTTCATCAAGAAAATGTTTCAAGCGCTTTGTCTTGTTTCTTAGGGCGGGGAGGAGTTTAAGAATAGAGCTCTCGAAAGCAAGGGTTCCAAGTGGAAGAGTGTGGTGGCGGGTAATTATAATGTGATGGGAATCATGGTTTTCCAGGAAGTGCCTAAATTACAGGGCAAGTGTCATTTCCATGTTGCTTCCTCCTGAGAAGAATAATACAGGCCCGAAAAGTTGAAGTCTGGCTGGCAGGCATTTGAAATGGGGCACACCTCATCCAAGGCAAGGCAGCTTTGTTTCCGGGTCTCGCCCACCATCCCCCTCCCTCTCTTTAGCCCCCTTGTCACCTGGCGTGAGGGGTGACGGTCAGTGACGTAGTAACTTCCTGGCCTTCCCCGACCACTCTGTATAGTGAAGGTGGCACTGTTCACGTGTCTCCTCCCAGCCTTCTCTCCAGCTCCAAGAGAGATGAAATGGTGAGAAAGTCAACATTGATGAGGTCATGGAGAATGGGCAGCCGTGAAATAGCAGATTTTCTTTCCCCTCTCCCCTGCACAAAGACAACCTTTCATTCCCTTGGAAAAATCCACCACGGGCCCTTGTGAAAAAATGGTCTTCCCCAGGACTCCTATTTACTTAGCTCTCGCCTGGGAGGCCAGGACTGGCTGACACAAATGGCACCCTTTTAAAGCCATACTGACCTCAAATTGGCAGAGTGGAGAAATAAGAGTTTGTGTGAGGGGCTCTCACAGGGAAGGTCCATGGAATTTTCCTGTAGCCATTTTCATTGCAACTGTAGCAGCTGTTTCGCACACAGTTGTTTTGATGAAGGAACATTTTGACTCAGCCTAAAACCCAACCATTAAACTTTAGGCTTAAGAAAAAAAAAAAAAAAAGAACCTAGTACACAGACATCCCTGTGCTATTCCTGAGCCTCTCCCCCTCGTTAAGGGGAGAGTCAGGAATGGAGTAAGGGTTATAACAGTCCGTTGTGCACCTTGATGGATGATTTTAAGAAAGTGTTTTACACTTTGACATAAGTTTTCAAAGTGTCACAAAGGTGGCATCAGAGTAGTCACATCGAAACATACAGCTTCTTATCCAGCATCGCTCTTGCCATCCCACATGGACCCCGCCTTTCCCATCTTGCTCCCCTGTTGGTTCTTGTCCGGGGCCCCAGGCGGAAACTCCTTAGGAGCAGACGCCCCTTCTGAATCTCTAAAGGAACAGCTGCTCCCTGCTCGTGTACTGGGCTAATAAAATATGCCTACGTTCAGCTGGGACTTTCCCACATCTCTGAAAAGGAAAAATAATAAAGGAAGTAAGGCCTCCAGACCAGTGGTTTGTTGAAACCCTTGGGCCACATCTATAATTTTTTTAAAAAAGGCATTTTATAGTGCAATCCACACACACGCCTAGTACAAAAGTTTAGCGAAATAAAACTTATATTTGCTATGTGCAAAACATTTTGCTATTTCCTATTCTATGCTATTTTCTTCTCTTCTATTTCATTTTTAAAAGGCTTGAACACTCCACACTTAGTTGATCTGATGGACACCTAATGGATGGTGACCCATGACATGAAAACACTCTTGACTTTTGCCGTGCCTGTTCCTGACCCTGCTCATCGGGGCGCCAGCCTAGTGTGTCACCGTTCATCACTCGCTCACCTTCCTGAAGGTACACCAAAAGGAACAGCACTGTGTGCTTCTGAGCCTGGGCCCTTGCCGGCTCCCAGGCCTCATCGGCCCCTCCACATGCACACATGGCTGGCACTGAGTTGACTTCGTGGGATAGGTGCACAGCCTGAGCCTTGTGTGCTAGTGTAGAGCTCGGACCTGGGATGCCAGTCAGGGTTCATTTGGGAAAAAGGAAACCACACTGGGTATTTCAGCTGAGGGGAATTAATTCAAGGGACTGCTAACCCAGGTGCTGGGGGGCTGACAAAACCAACAGGCAGCATGAGGTAATTTAGAGGTAACGTCAAGTGGGCAAGTGGTTCCTAAGCAGAAGCCTGCTGGCAGCGCCAGGCTGGCTTGCCACACATCTGTAGATCTGCCTGGTAAGGTGACAGTCAGCCAAAATGGAGTTAGACAGTTTAATACTGACTGAACAGCAGGCATGGCGAGCTTCACGTTTGCATCGGTCTCCCCTACCTCCCGTGGGGTCATGCAGAGGCGGGCCTCCATGTCTGCTAAACACACAGTGGGTCTGCTAAACACACAGTGGGTCTGCATCACAGCTGAAGAGCTTGGGCTCAGGAAATCCTCCATCTTAAAAGGGGGCTGCTAGCAAACCTGCTGGGTTAGTGTGCCAGGGCCACGGTGACGACTCCATGGACTGGGCGGCTTAAGAAGTATGTGGCCAGCAGAGATTTATTTTCTCATCTCTTAGTTCTGGACGCTGCTATTCTAAGATCAAGGTGTTGGCAGGGTTGTTTCTTCTGAGGACTCTCTCCTTGGCGTATAGATGGCTGTCCACTCCCTGTGTCTTCACATGGTCTTCACTTTGTATGTGTGTGTGTCCTAGTCTCCTCATTTTGTAAGGACACTAAGCATATTGGGTTAGGGCTCACCTTAGTCATCTCATTTTAATTACCTTTTTAAGAACCCTATCTCCAAAAACAGCTACATTCGGAGGTACTGGGGGTTAGGACATCCACATCGGAATTTTGTTAGGACAAAAATCAGTCCATAACACCTGCCCAAATTTGCCCCAGCCGGGAGCCCTTATCTTTATTATTCTGGTCGGAAAACTTGCCCTGTGCCCCAGAGGGAGGCACTATCTGAAGCTTGCAAGGCTGTTTGTTATGCAAACGTCTTTGCAAAGATGCTCCTGAACAAAAGTTCTCACAAGGTGTGTGGAAATGCATGGAGAATTGGCTCCCGACTGACAGTAAGCAGGGAGCAGCTACCGCCCCTTGGTCTGGGGAGCAAAGGGAAGTAGAGGTTATCATAGCCTCAGTGTTCAGATGTGGGGCCCATGCAGCTGGGATGCAGAAGAAGGGGCTGTACCAGGGGTCCCCTCAGACCCCTGATGGAAGCCATGCTGAGGCTGGTTCTAGGAGTTTAGAAAGAAAGTGGGAGCTGGACCCCAAGGCAGTTGTATGGCTAAAAGGGCCATTTTTTAAAAAATATGTTTTATTGATTATGCTATTACAGTTGTCCCATTTTTCTCTCCCCTTTATTCCCCTCTGCCCTGACCTCCCCCCTCCCACCAGCATTCCCCTATAAGTAGGGGAATGTCCATGGGTTGTACATATAAGTTCTTTGGCTTTTTCATTTCCTTTACTATTCTTAACCTCCCCCTGTCTATTTTGCACCTACCATTTATGCTTCTTATTCCCTGTACCTTTTTCCTCTTTCTCCCACCTCTCCCTCCCCGCTGATAACTCTCCATGTGATCTCCATTTCTGTGATTCTGTTCCTGTTCTAGCAGTTTGCTTAGTTTGTTTTTGTTTTGTTTTTTTAGGTTCAGTTGATAATTGTGAGTTTGTTGTCATTTTACTGTTCATATTTTTGATCATCTTCTTTTTCTTAGATTAGTCCCATTAACATTTCATGTAATAAGGGCTTGGTGATGATGAACTCCTTTGACTTTACTTTATCTGGGAAGCACTTTATCTGCCCTTCCATTCTAAATGATAGCTTTGCCGGATAGAGTATTCTTGGATGTAGGTCCTTGTTTTTCATGACTTTGAATACTTCTTTCCAGCCCCTTCTTGCCTGTAAGTTTTCTTTTGAGAAATCAGCTGGTAGTCTTATGGGAACTCCTTTGTCGGTAACTCTCTTCTTTCCTCTTGTTGTTTTTAAGATTCTCTCCTTACCTTTAATGTTGGGTAAGGCAATGAGGATGTGCCTTGGTGTGTGCTTCCTTGGGTCCAACTTCTTTAGAACTCTCTGAGCTTCCTGGACTTCCTGGAAGTCTATTTCCTTTGTCAAATTGGAGAAGTTCTCCTTCATTATTTTTTCAAATAAGTTTTCAATGTCTTGCTCTTCCTCTTCTCCTTCTGGTACCCCTATGATTCGGATGTTGAAATGCTTAAAGTTGTCCCAAAGGTTTCTCGGCCTCTCTTCATTTTTTTTTTTTTTGAATTCTTATTTCTTCATTCTGTTCTGGTTGAATGTTTATTTCTTCTTTCTGCTCCAAATCATTGATTTGAGTCCTGGTTCCCTTCCCTTCACTGTTGGTTCTAAAAGAGCCACTTTTGAGACAGGAAGCAAAGAGGAAGGAGCAAGTCTGTCTCCACCTAGCAACTCCTATTAGTGAAATTTAACTGGGGGGCCACGTTAGCAGAGGAAAGGGAGAGTTTGAAGAATCCTAATCCCAACATCACAAGGCAGCGAGGGTACAGAAAGATGGATTTGGGGCTGAGAGATAACCACTTAGTGACCAACACGTCTCCCTCTTTGGCTACTGAACATCGACCTGCAGCCTTCTGTAAATACTTGAATTCCCATACAACAATCACAACTCTATGCTTCTCTGGGACAAGATGCAATTATCCTTCATAAAACAAACACGCTCTCACCCTCCAACAAAATGAGGGGACAAAATGTGCCACGGTTACTGAATCCATCTATGGATGCCAGCCATAACATCTGTCTCTGGGTGGTGGCGATTATTTCGCTAATTCACTCATCACCCCACCTGATTCTCTTCTAACGTAAAAGCAAATTCTGTAGGTAACTACCAGCTGCAATCTTTACATAGAAATGGGACAAAAAGTGGAGGAACACACACACACACACGCACACACACGCACACACACACACACACACACTCTTACAAGCATAGCTGGCGTCACTCTTCACCGAGAGTCCCTCCGTCAAGCTTTACCTCCCTGTCTGTGGTCCTTTCCTTCCTGCCATAATCCCTATCTGTCCTCACCTCAGCACTCATCCTTGCCCCACTGTGGCCCCACCTCTCTGATGCTGATTATTTCTTTAAACCACTTTATTGACGTATGATTGACATGTAAAAAACTATATGTGTTTAAGGTATTCAGTGAGTTTGGGGACAAGCATATGCCTGTGACACTGTTGCGGGAAAACTTGGCTCTTCTTGCTGATGCAGTAAAGAATTCAAGATCAGCAAGCTGATTAGTATACAGACAGAGTTTATTAGTGATACATTCTCATGGAAGAGAACTGGCCTTGCCAAGGTTGGGGAGAAAGACATAGGGCGTAGATAAAGGCAAGGCAAGGCATCGGGTCCTTTGTCCTGAGGAGTGATACAGTTGGCAGGATGGGGCGAGGGAGTTATATATTGATTGATGGGTAATGGAGTTGCCAGCTTCCCCCAGGGGGACACGACTGCCAAAACGTAGGCATGTGTGGCAGTCTGTTCCACAGAATTCTTATCTGGCTCCAGACCACACTTGTTCATCTTATTGTAAAAAGATACGTGACAGAAGGCAGTTAATTAAAGTTGAGACAGTTACCCAGAGTGATTTCTGGGCTTTTTCTTTGAGCACTGTGGACTCCTTCATAAAACAGATAGTGACCAGAGGCAGGCAATCAGCCAAAGTTATTTTATGGGCTTTTCCTTTGAGCACCACGGCCCCCCTCCCACCTTACTCCTCCTGCGTTATCATGGTGTTTCTTGTGAAGTTCGGAACACCTGGCAATCTTATCAGACCAGGCTCAGGGCTGCAGAGTTAGTGGGTGAGACGTGTCTCCCTCCTCCTCCCCGCCCTGGTTTACTATCTATCCCACCTAACGATACCATCACCACTATCAAGGCCATAGACATATCCATTACCTCCCAGTTTCTTCCTGCTCCATCTACTATTATTATGATTATGATTATAATTACTATACGATGATGATATGTGTGCGATAGGACCCCTTAACAATCCTCTTGTAAAATTTTAAGTATATAATGCACTATTGTTAGCTATAGGCACTATGCTATATTTTAGATCTCCAAAATTTACCTATTTTGCATAACTGGAACTTTCTACCCTTTGATCATTACTTCCCCATTATCCCCTCTGCCCAACTCCTGGCAAGCACCATTCTGCTCTCTGTTTCTACAAGTCTGGCTATTTTAGATCCTGCCTATAAGTGAGATCATGCAGTGTTTGTCTTTTTGAGTTTGGTTTATTTCATTTAGCATAATGACCTCTAGGTCCATTGCATTAGTCAGGGTCCTCCAGAAAAACAGAAACAAGAGGATACGTATAGATAAACGTAAGAGGACATTACTGTGGGCATTGGCTCACACAGTTAGGGAGGCCGAGAAGTCCCGCAATCTGCCATCTACAGGGTAGAGAACCAGGAAAGCTGGTAGCACAATTCAATGTAAGTCTAAAGGTCTGAGACCCAGGCTGCCACTGGTGTAAGTTCTGGAGTCCAAGGGCCTGAGAACCAGACCTCCGATGTCTAAGGGGAGGGAAAGATGAACATCTCAGCTCAAGAAAAAAGAGCAGATTGGCCACTCCTTTACCTTTCTGTTTTGATTGGGCCCTCAGTGGACTGGATGATGCTTGCCCAAATTGGCAAGGTCTTTACCCAGTCTACTGAATCAAACTCTAACCTCTTCCAGAAAAACCCTCACAGGTACATCCAGAAATCATATTTACCAGTTATCTGGGCATCCCTCAGCCCAGTTAAGTTGATATGTAAAATTAACCATCACATTCATCCATGTTGTTGCAAAAGGCAGGATTTCTTTCTTTTTTTAGGCTGAATAATATTTCACAGTATGTATATACCACATTTTCTATATCCATTCATAGAGCAATATATATTTAGGTTATTTCCATATCTTGGCTATTGTGAATCTCAACTCCTGATTTTGCAGACTCAAGCCCACCATGATCCTGGATGACAAAGGTCCTGATGACCTGGATCTTGGACCAGAATTCTCTGCCCACTGCTTGCTGACAGAGGGAGAAGATAGAATTTGTGCTCAAGTCTTCTGGATAAACGTTGAAAGGTCACGAAGGAGATATTGTATTAGCCCTTTAAAAACTGGAAGGAATTTTAACCATTACCTAGCTGAAGCCTTCACTTCACAGGTGAGAAAGCTGGGGGTCAGGGGCTCAGGGGCTCCCCCATATCTTCAGGTTTCACTGGCATGCTCTTGCCCAATCTTAACTGGCCAGGCCTCTAGCATCAAGCCCTGTCTGGGACAATCATACCACTGCCCTTGTTCCTCTCAGTGTGTCCTTAAACTGTGATCTCTCTGTCTTTACGAAGAAGGGTGGTAAAGACCTGCGTTCAAATCTGATCTCTGACAGCTACTGACTTAGTGACCTTAAGCATCACCTCACTTCTCTGAGACTGAACCTCCTTGCTCTAGGAATGAGGATCTATCTTTTGTGGTGGTGTGGTATAGACTAGATGATACAATGTTCAGCCATCAGAAAGAAGTTAGAAGACCAGCTCTCCAGTCTTGCTAGCTGTATGATCTTGGGCAAAGTTGTAGCTTCCTTAACCTCAGCATACTGATCTATAAAATGGAGACAGTGATCCCTCTCAAAACACAGTTGTTATGATGATGACTTTATTCATCCATGCACTGAATAAACACTTATTAAACTACAAACTACTATGTGCTAGGCTCCATTCTAGGTTCTAGGAAGGCAGTAAATAAGACCTACAGAATGGAATTTATAATCTATTGGAGGAGACAGTTAATAAGCAAACGAATAGAGACATATATAATCTAAAATACGAAAGTGAGAAAGGTCATGAAAAACAAGGGAGAAGGGGGAGAGAGAGAGAGATTGATTGATTGATTTTGTGGTAAAGCACTTAGAAAATTACAGAGCGCCAAATAATTACCTGGCACTTGGTAGGTACTCAATACATGCTAATTTTCTTTTCTTCTTGCCTACATTTCTTATTTTCACCTTCCTGAGGCGATTCTATGCCCACTGTTATGCTCAGGATGCTCACAGTCCCCTTTGAGAATCCTCACCGTTGCCCTGGGCCGTCTGCCCCACCACGTTGCGTTTGCTCTTGTACTCCGTGTCTTGCGGACCCGGGCCAGGCACAGAGCCCTCAGCAGTTAGAAATTTAGTAAGTAGCAAAGGGAAGCCCAGAAACAGATGCACGTGACACACCCGTGAGGCCTTCTCTTTGGTGCCTGGGTATCTGCCCTCTCCCTGGGGCCTTGCCCTTTGGGGCTGGCAGCTGCTCTGGAGGAAGCTTTCAATGTAGAAATGAAGAGGTTCTCTGAATATACCACACTGATCACCAAGGGTCAAGTTACTCTCCCATGTATTTATGATAACAAAGCTTAACACCATTAATTAATTTTATCCACAAGGGTATAAAAAGCAATTCCAAAATATAGAGCAAAGACGAGGAAAAAAAATCTTTTTAATAAAAAAGAGAAAGAAATGTAAGAAAATCATTTTTAAAAAAATCCTCATCCAAAGATATGTTTATTGATTTTGGAGACAGAGGAAGGGAGCGAGGAAGAGAGAGAGAGAGAGAGAGAGAGAGAATCATTGATCAGTTGCCTCTTGTATGTGCTCTGAGCAGGGATTGAACCTGCAACCTAGGTATGTGCTTTGACTGGAAAACGAAACTGCAGACTTTTTGGTGTACGGGATGACGCTCCAACCAACTGAGCAACCTGGTCAGGGAGAAAATCATTTTTAAAAAATGTGTAAATATGCCCTGGCTGGTGTGGCTCAGTGGATAGAGTGCTGGCCTGGGAACCATAGGGTGGCCAGTTCGATTCCCAGTCAGGGCACATGCCTGGGTTTCAGGCCAGGTCCCCAATAGAGGGTGTGTGAGAGGCAACCACACATTGATGTTTCTCTCGCTCTTTCTCCCTCCCTTCCTCTCTCTCTAAAAATAAAGAAATAAAACATATTTTTAAAAATGTGTAAATATGTGCTCTGTCCCATTGTGTTCTCTGACTTAATTATGAATAGCTCCAAGTGTGAGCTGCTTGTCTAGCTTGTTAAGAGTTCAAGGTCAGAAAGGTCCTCCATTAGTTCTGCTTGGGGTTTCAGAGGGACAACTTCTCTGGCGAGAAAGGAACCTAAAACAATCTTCCTTATATGGCAACACCTCCCTGTTGCCCTTTTGTTTCTTCTAGAAACCCCACCTCAGGCACCTACAGTTTATCTCTGAGCAAGGCTGTGTGGTGGCTCCTGTAGGGGGAGGAGAGAGAGGTCCCACCCCCAGGGAGACCTCCTTTCAGGTCCATTTCAGCCTTTTACTACGAGTATGACCCAGACCTCAGTTTCCCCACTTGTAAAATGAGAGGACTGACCTAGATCAGCATTCCCTCAAATGTTATCCATGTACAGCAGTCCTGTGAGATGCTCTGGGGATGATAGTACTTTAGACAGTAAACCTGTGAGCCACTGACACTTTTAGGAGTACTGTGGGAAGGCCTGTGGGGGCAAGGTCAGCTGCGCTGCATGGCCTCCAGCCCGGGCCCCCGCGCTGGCTGGGGCACAGAGCCCTTTCCTGCCAGGCGCCTGCAGGCAGCTTTCTGGGAAAAGTCAGCCGTGGGTTTCTAAAGGCCTTTCCCAGCCGGACGGGCCTCGGGTACGAGAACACCATCTAAGGATGTGATGGTCTGAGCACCACCTCTGGCCTGTGGCTTGTGGTCAAGACCCACCTACGCTGAGCTGCTCCAGCTGCAGTGGGGCCTGACTTCTCTGCAGGTTGGTGGTTAAGTGGGCAGACCCGTCGGGGGCACAGCTGCTGCAGGTCCAGCCATAGCCATGAGCAAGCAGGCTGTTCAGTTGTTCCTGCCCCATGCAGGGTGCCTCACCCTGGTCTTTCTCATACCCTCTCCTGGTTTTTCTAAGATTCCCTGGGGCAAGTGAGACTCACTATGAAGCTCAGACTATACTGTGGAGGGGCAGGTCTGCCTTGCCTAGCGGGGACCCCTGCCAGAGTCACCAGCAGGGACATCTTGCTTGGCTTCTAGAAATAAAAGAGGAGGCAGGACTGTCAGAGCAGGCAGAGTTAGTCTTTGGTTCCCTTCCTTCTCTTTCTGGCCCCTCTCCAGTCTACAGTTGCCTCCTTCTACAAAGAGGTGACAAATTAACCATCCTTGGTGAAGGAGAGAAAGGACAAGGCAAAAAGGTCCTCCCCTCCTGCCGCCCCATGACTGAGAATGTGGTAGTGAAGGTCAAGGAGATAGTGACCTCAGATGGTGCAGTGTCAGAGCTGGGATCCCTGCTGGCATAGCAAGCAGGAGGCAGCAGGAAGTCTGGCTGGAGTGTAGGTTGAGTCATCTTGGGATGACAGAGTGCAGGGTAGTCACGCCATGAGTGATGAACACCTTGGGGGAGGACAATGTCACTGATGTGTCTGGAAAGTGAGTCAAGGAGCCACAGAATAGAGGTCTTGCATTCCTAGGAATGGCTTCCTCTATTGCCTTGTTCTTATATGTCTTCTCCCCTGAGTGACCTCAAAGGAATGACAGCTTTGCAACTGATGTTTCTTCAATAAAATGAGCAAGAGCGCATCAGACCCCCCAAAGGGTGGAACCTGGGGGCTTTCAGGGGCTGAGAACTCTTCTTCTCTGCTGCTCTCCCATCCTCCTTTTCTTTTTGCCTTCCTCCCTGCTTCCTTGCCTCTCTCTCCACTCCCTCCCTCCCTTCCTTCTATCATGTCTATGTTCATCTTTCAAATATTTATTAAATAGCTACTATGTGCTAGGCAGTGTGGCCTGGGGACACAGTGATGAATGAGACACAGATGGTCTCTGCTTTCACAGGACACTAAGTGAACCCAGTCCTGTGGGCTCTGGATGCATTTAACAGAGGTCTCATCAGAACCTGGAGGGCCAGCGAAGGCTTCCTAGAGGACAGGTAGGATGAGACAGGAAAGATGGGAAGTTTACCGGGGAAGATTATTCCAAGCAGAGGAGACAGAGGAAGCAGAGAACTTAATGACTTCGAGAAGGGACGTGGTCAATGTGGGCTAAGAGAGAGGAGTGAAAGGCAAGGGCAGGATTCAGGTCAGGCAGGGCCTGGGAGGAGGCCCCTCCAAGGATCCCTGGCTTTGTCCTAAGAACAGTTCTTAGGCAGGGGCAGGGAGAGGACCGGGCCCTGAGTGGCCCTGCAGGGGAGTTGTGAGTATTCTGACCTCCTCACCCTCGGTCACACCTGCACGTGCGTGAGAGCCTGTGAGTCAGAGAGAAGCTCAGGACCAGATGTCCTGCTCTCGGAGGCTCCAGGTGTCACCCTGCCCAGAGTCAATGTGGGTGACAGGGGGCAGATGCTTCAGTTCCCCTTACTGTAAAACGGGTTGATTAAGCCTTGGATCAGTGGGCCGAGTTTCTAAGGATGAACGATAGCAGCGGTTAGAGGGGAGCCTCATGATCTGTTAATGGAAAGACCCAGATGGAGGCTGCTGACTAGCCCCCATAAAGGCCAGCAAACCATGGGATCATAGAAACAGAGCAGCCTCTTCATTGTGAGGTGGCACCTTACTCAAAGAATTGGAAAAATCCCAAGGAAGTGATCAACTAGTTCACAGATACCTTGGTGTAATGGAAGGAGTTCAGGCTTTGGAGCCAAAAAGATTTGGACTTGCCTTATTGATCTGCCACTAGCTGTGTGGCCTTGGGCAAACCACTTAACCCCTCTGAGCCTCATGCCATCATCTGCAGCTAGGACACAGTTGCAGTAAGCTACCCTTATCCAGTTGTTTCAAGGATTACAGTCAGTGTTTGTACGATGTTTACCATGGCAGAGCATGGAAGTAGCCCTTCAGTATTTGGTAGAGGCAGGAAAATGTTCAAGCCATCTGAGAGAGGTGGGTTTTTGTTTTTAGGGCCCTGTATTAGTCCTTCGTCAGTCAACCGTCGGTGCTAGGAAGTCTTGCCTTGTATCTCTCTGCATGGCAGCTGAGCCTGTCTCCCTTGATTTGCCCTAAGTGAGCCTGGCAGCCTCTGGGCACTATCACTGGAGAGAGGTGCCCAGACCTACAGGACCTCTCCCCCAGTTGCCACTAAAGAGCTCACAGGAGACATAGGACACTGGTCCCACTGAAACAGCTGGTGAGCTGCCTGCATTCAGTCCTGGCATATGGAGGCACAGATGTTCCCTTCTCCCTTTGCTGTCCTTGGGCCATACACTAAGACCGATAGCTGTAAGAGGACCAGGACCAGGGCAGGAGAGACCAACCCTGGACGGGCAAGGGGCCAGGATGAGGGGTTTCTAAGGCTATGAACCCACACCCCCCCCACACACACACACACGAACACATGATTATATAACACACATCAACCCAGAGACCCCTGAGACACTTGAGTACATGGTAACATTATTTAACTTTTCCACACCTCAGGTCTCTTACCTGTGAACATGGTTGATAAGAAAATGGAAGTGTTAGGATTACACATAAGGTGTGAGGAACGCGGCCTGGCCCAGAGCAGGCACTCAGTGTTTGTCGGTTCTGACGTATTATGCTAGAGACCCTCCCAGGACACAGGCACGGGGACACAGTACACCCAGACCAGCAGGATCAGAGCGCAGACACATACACTCTGAGTCTGACCGCAGGGACCACCTGCAAGTGCCCAGCCAAGAGAAGCTCTGCTAGCGGCAGCGTGGTGGGGCCACATCGTTTGGCCTTGGCTGAATTGGCCCTGGTCTGTTTCAGCTGGACTGCAGCAAAGGAAAGGAAATTGCCCTGCAAATTCATATGAGCAGAATCGTGAGATGGAGCATGGAGGGAGCCTAGGGAGAGAGGGAGGGTGTGAAGAGAGTCAGAAAGCTGGGCTCGCCCTGGCCGGTGTGGCCCAGTGGGTTGCGTGCTGACCGACAGACCAAAAGATAGTTCATTCCCAGCCAGGGCACATGCCTGGGTTTGCAGGCCAGGTCCCCAGTTGCTGACGTGCAAGAGGTAACCGATCGATGTTTCTCTCACACACGTTGATTATTTCTCTCCCTCCTTTCCCCGTTCTCTAAAAACAAATAAATAAAATACTAAAAAAAGAAAAGAAAGGAAAACTGGGCCTGAGAGGCCAAAGCTTCTTTTTAAAAGTTCAGACAGTCTCTTTTAAGCTGTCTAATGGCTGGGCCTGCAGCATCGCCCCCACCCTCCCCCGACCCAGCTCTTCAGTAGGAGGTATATTACTAGAAGCACCCGACATGACAGGTATTTGGAGATGAATGAAGAAAGGGGGATACGTTGTCTAGTTTAGCCACACTCAGAGACAAAAGCCAGGAGATGTGGAACTCAGTGGGAGCAGGAAATGAGAGTAAGCCGACCAGGAGAAAGGGGAGGGGCCCGCGCCTCTCGGATACCGTGTAAAACAGTAATCCGGGCCATTACAATGGCTGGGGGGGGGGGGGCGCGGCCATCCAGGTGACCAACTTCTGAATTCTTGACAGAGCAGAAATAGGAGCAGGTATGTGAAATCCTCTCTAAAACAACATCCCCACCTGCTAAGGGAGGCTGGAAGGAGGGATGTGGGACCGTGTGAGTTTAGTAAGAGCAGGCTGTGTGCGAAGTGTGTGGGGGGCAGGGAAGGCTGCAGCGCGGTCAGCCTGAACTCAGGGCAGGCGCTATCTCCAGGGAGGTCCTCAGGAACCGCCTCTGCAGTTTCTCGGGAGATTTCCTGTGCTCCCGCACTGATTGTGTTGAAGAGGAGTCTGTGAGTGGCCCTCGGATAATTAGCCCCTATCACCTTTCTTTCAAGGACGAAGCCACCCCATAGCTTTGTGATTAACGCATGCTGACTCTGGATGTCAGGCGGGGTTAAAGGAGGGCATCAGGTGCTTTTGAAGAAAAGGTGACCATCTGGACGACGCAGGTGCAAGGTGGCTTTGCTGGAAGGTGCCAGATGGTTTGGTTCTTTGAAGACAAATTAGGGAACACAGAAGATGACAGATGGGCAGATGTTGGGCCATTGTGAAAGGGGTTTGCCCAGGTGAAGCAAAGACTTTTTTAAATTTTTTTTGTATTCAAAGTTGGGCTGAGTACAAGGATTTCGTCACTATTTATTAACTGCCTTTCAAACTTTGCCCACAAACACCATAGGAATCTCTTTATGGGAGATTAGTTTGGGAAATAATTTAGGCAATAAAAAGAAGAGGAAAGACAGGCCAGGCAGACCTACCGTCACTTATCTGCAATTCCAAAAGGTAAAACAGCTCTGAAAACGGCACGCTTTTAAAAGACTCACTTGGCAGCACAACCTGAACTGAATTAACCTGAAGCTCTTTGTCATCGCTATCCCATGGAGTGTGATCGTTGGTGCAGAAATATTGATACATTTGATTACTGGGCACTGTACTGGCCCCAGTGGGATTTTATATAATATGGGTAATAGGCACTACATTAACTTTCTAAAATCCAAAAAGTTCTGGATTCTGAAACACACCTGGCCCCCACAGCTTTTAGACAGGTCCCACCCACCACCAGGGACATCTGAGAATGAATGCTTGGCAGACTGCCTGGTGGTGGGACTCAGTGTGGGATGTTTGGGTGTAAGAGAGCGGGAGAGGTTCCAAGGAAAGTATGCAGCTCCTGGTATGGGCACATTCGGGGGGATGCGAAAGCACACTTGTGGGGGGGGAATGGGGGTTACACTTGGGGAGGGGGTGTGTAGGGAGCGGGGAACAGGAGTAGACCCCAGAAAAAAGAGGGAGAGAAACCCTTAGGAAAGCCATCCTCCTGGAAGAAACGACAACTCTCTTTGAAACTGTGCTAACAATGAAAACATTTTTAATGGGAATTTTTAAAAAAGACCCATTCTGTAAGGTCCACCTGCAAAACCACTCCCATACCCTTTAAAATACATGTCAGAAATCTGGGGTGTGATTTTGGTGTCCCCCAGACTCGCCTTTCTTGTCTCCATCAGGTGGGTCCCCAGTCCTGTAGCCCCGCAGTGACCCTCCCCGGGGGCTGGTAAGGAAGAGGGTTGGGGCGAGAGGGGAAGAACCAGGTAAATAGCCATAAATAGGTTCCACTTTCGCCGTTCTTCTCACCAAGGTGCTCCTGAGTGCCCCGAAACAGTGGCAGCCCAGCTCCAGAAGTGTTAGTGTCACCGAGGACACAGCATCAGGTGAGAGAAAGGGGTGGCTACCAAGGAGCGGCAGAGCCTCGTCAGGCTCTGAGCTTCAGAGCAGCCTGGTTAGAAAGACTAAGTAAGTAAATAAATAAGCACACACACTGAGAGTTCTCATGATGAAGGAGGAAACATTTCTTGGATAAGTTTTAAAAATACAGCTTAATGCCAAAGAAGCACCTTGTATGCGGCTTATGCAGAGAGGCCTGAATGATTTGCATCTTTAACAATGGTTTTGCCGCAGATAGAGAGGTACATTTTTTTAAAGGGGTACATTGCTAGCCCTGGCCAGGTGACTCAGTTGGTTGGAACATCGTTCTGTACACCAAAAAGTTTTGGGTTTGATCCCTGGTGTGGGCATGTGTGGGAGGCAACCGATCGACGTGTCTCTCACATCGATGTTGCGCTCTCTCTCTCCCTAAAGTCAATAAACTTATCCTTGGATGAGGATTAAAAAAAAAGGCGTACGTTGCTTTATTGCTTACGTTGCATATTCAATGAATACAATAAACCCCCCCTTTTTTTAAAGTAAGGCACATGAGAAGCCTTCTGTTCAAGTTCCGTATTATTTTAAACTTCCTATTGGCTAATAAAAGTATTTCCACCATAGAACTGGAGATATATAAAAAAGCACATAATGAATGTTTTACATGCAGATTACCTGAAACATTATTATATCTTACCTCATGGCACAAATAAACAGTCCCAAATCAAATGCCTGTATCTGAATAACAATATGCCTATTGTTATGACTGCAAAAATGTTAATGAGCTTATCCACATATGTACAGTAGAGTTCCCAAATATTAATTACACAAAGCCTAAAGGAAGAACAACATTTACTACATCCATGCTCTGTTTCATTAAAGGTAAGGGATTTGGCATTTTCCATATATTTTTTTTTAAGTCATGTTGCTTTTTGTAAAAAGCCAGTGTAATACAATGCTGGAGCCCATGGAGAGATACTGTTCATATGACACCTGAACCCAGCCACCCTGATCCATATCTCAGTGTCTGAATATATCTGTCAGCCTCTGGGGGAAGCCACAGGCATCTAGATGGGCAAGATGATGCAGCCCTGGATGAAATCTTCAAAAGCGATCTGTCCCTGTCTGTGTCTGTCAAACTTGAAAGAGGATGTCGTGAAGCTGGTCAGAGAGTGGATAGCCAAAACCTGAGGGTGCTTGCTTGAGCTCGTTCTTTTCAATCATCCCCGAGTTGTCCCTGTCATTGGTACACGAGACATTCTACCAGTCCGTGATGTACTTCCAGACACCTGTGAGCTCGCCGAAGTTCACGCCAGCTTTGTTCTCACGGTCAAACATCAATATGATTGATCTGACAGTCATGGGACTAAGCAGAGTCCGGGAGCTGTTGGACAGTGCTTGCATTGTTGGGTTTCTTTATCGGCCCTCTGGAAGATGGTCCACAGGAAGCTCTGGTTAGCAGCCCTGTGCCCACAGCAGGGCCAGGGCCGGCACTGTGGTTATTACGCATTTTACTCTGTTATAAATCTCGTAATATATTATTATTTTTTTCTTGGAACAACCAATTACCTTTTAAATACATTTTGAAATGAGGGAAAAAATCTTTCATATTTACCACACATTCGTTATTTCTGGCACATTTCATTCTTTTTTTCCTCACCCAAGGATATGTTTATTGATTTTTAGAGAGAGAGGAAGAGAGAGACAGAGAGAGAGAAACATAAAGAAACATAGAGAAACATGGATTCGCTGCCTCCCACAGCGGCCCTGACTGGGGATCAAAAACGCAACCCCTTGGTAGATGAACCAACAGAGCCCCCTGGCCAGGGTGGCATGCTTCATTCTTTTGTGCAGGTCCAGGATTCCATCAGAATCATTTTTCTTCAAACTGAAAAAGTTCTAGTTGTATTTATTTAAAGTTTCCATTTGCACTTATTAAAAGCCTTAATACTATTTTATAGAATAGATTTGTGGACAATAAATTCTGTCAGCTTCTGTTTGTCTAAAAATGGCTTCACTTCAGTTTTGAAGGATATTTTCACGTCTTACAGAGTTCTAGATTAATTTCTTTTTTCTTTTCAGCAGCTGAAAGATGTCATTCCATTATCTTCGAGCTTGCATTTTTTTTTCCTGAGGATAAATTTATGGTAATCTTCATCTTTCCCCCGCTTTATGTTGTATATCTTTCATTATCTACCTGTCTTTAAGCTTTTCTCCTTGTCCTGGGTGCTCAGCAATACGCTTTCAGGCAGTTCCACTCTGGGAGGGTGCGTGCTCTTCCATGCCACCGTCTGGAAAAGTGGCCCCTGGCGGAAAGCCAGGGCCGCCGTGGGGCTCGTTTTCTTTCCCGACTCTCCTGGTCACAGGCCTGCACTGCTTGTTGTCCAGTGTTTGGAAACAGCTATTCCCTATGTTTGTCCAATTTTCTCATTTTTTAATAGTGAGAAGACATCTGGTGTCAGTTACTCTATCATGACAGGAAGGAGAAGATGACTTTATAAGAAGATCACATTCACAGCAGTGGTGACTCTACGCATTTTTCATAGAGTCATATACAAAGGGACTCTGAGACCCTGAAAGGACTTTGGAGGACCGGAGGTGTGGAGATTTGACAGTGGTAGCAGAGGCCTGGGATACCAGGGAAGGGATCTCAGAGGACAATCAGACAGTTCAGGTTGGAACAATTATAATATCTGGAGTGAAGGCTGAGAACAGGATGGGAAAAGGATTTGAGTACTTTCTATCTTAACATTATTTGCTTTTTTTTTTGAAGCAGAGAGCCCAATATAAGATGGACCAGGTCCTTTTTTTCCTAAGAAGTGGATCTCAACCTTGGCTACATATTGAATTCATCAAGGGAGATTTTTACAAATCCTGATGCTCAGGCTGTACTGAAGAAAGGTCCATCTGTCTCTGGGGTGGCCCCAGACATTTTTTAAAAGCTCCTTAGGTAATTCTAGTGTGTCCCTCAGGTTGAGAACCATTGCTCCAAGGTGCGCTACAGCCAGTGTGGGGGCTGTAGATCTCTCTCCTTGGGGAAGTGTATTGGGTGCTCTGACTGTACCCCGACTACATGTGTGTATCTCACCTACTTACCACCCTCTTCCTTTACTTTCATAAGCATCTTCTCACCTTGCCCTTGCTCTGCTCAGAAGGAGGCCCAGGAGATGAGACAGGTGGGGAAGGCCACGTTAGATGTGTTGCCAGGGTGGGTGGGTGGGTGGGAAGGGAGTATGGGTTCTGGAAGGGACAAAAAGGTGGAGGCAAAGCAGAGGTGGAGAGAGGGGTCCTCATTGCCCAATCCTTTCCTCCTGCTCTCAACTTCCTTCCTTTTATCCAGGCCCAGACAAGTCTGGAACTAGCCAGTTTGGTTGGTGACTCTCCAAGGTCTTCTGCCCACACTGCCTGGCCATTATCCTACTTAACTGCGAGGAGAAGGCACTGGAAGTCCCTTTCTACTTACTGAGGAAGTGTGAGCTTGTCTCATGGGAACAGAGTCCCCAGACTTTCTGTGATGGAAAGCGCCGTGGGTCAGAGCTCCTGCCCTGTCCTGACTCCGAGTGACCGGGTCAGTTGCTTCTCCTTTACCCACCTCAATTTTCCCACCTGTAAAAGTAGGGGACCAAGCTGCATCCCTGGTCCTCCATCTCTGACGATTTGGACACATGCAGGCATCCTTGTGTCCCTTTGGAACCTCTCCCGAACTCATCTCTGGGCACCCCTTTCTCCTCAGAGATGTGTGACGGCTGTGGGGCATTGGCTCTGATGTTCCCTCCTGAGCATGCCAACTCTGAGGGATGGGTTGGAAATCTTTGGCAGCTGAGAAGATGGCAGCTGGATTGTTGGATGTGAACCAGAGCATGTGGTGGAATTGGACCTTCACATAGACTTTCTTTTCTTTTCCTTTAAAACTTAGGAAAATGACTATTTTGTAAGGGTCACATCGGGGGTAGACTAAATGTCTGTTTTGAAAGAGAGCACTCAGCACTCCTACTGGTGGCACACCAAGGGAAAGACCTGCCCTCTCTGGGCTGAGCGTGTGCCATGGGGATTCCGGGGGACTAGGTGGGTCAAGGGTGAACAACCAGATGGAGGACACCATTAAGAGAACCCTGTCCTTGGAGGATGTCTGGAAGCTGAGAGAAGCTAGTGTAAAAAGGAACTCTGCCGAAGGGCTGAGCTGGGGGATCTCCAAGGAGGTGCTTGGAGCGGTGGCAGAGGGGAATTTCAGGGCATGGAGTAGGGGGTCAGTGGGGGAGCCAGGTCTCCAGGCTGGGCCTCATGGTGGTGCTCTGGCAGCGGGCACTGCAGCCCAGCCACCAGCAGAGAGATTCCTCGCAAGGACGCTGGGCAGAAGATGCAGCCGTGCTGGGGCCGAGGATGAGTGAGAAGCATGTCTGAAGCCTGGCTCTAGACAGCA
Organism: Mormoops blainvillei; assembly: GCA_004026545.1. Lineage (NCBI taxonomy): Eukaryota > Metazoa > Chordata > Mammalia > Chiroptera > Mormoopidae > Mormoops > Mormoops blainvillei. Next base: position 62,422 of record PVJD01002997.1, on the reverse strand, counting down.
CACGGGCTGGCACCTGGGAGCCCTCTAAGAAACATCTGGGGGGCACGGCGTTCAGAGAGCCCGGATTCCCTGCCTGGGAAGCACAAGGCCTGGGGGAGAACTAGAAGAGGTCCTTCCTTTACAACTAGGGGCTGTTGAGCCCCCGGGCCTGAGGTCCGCTTCTTAGCACACAGAGATACCTCACAGTACAGGGCGAGGAGCTGACTCTTCGAGTAAAATGCGTAGGACCCGGCACCTTCCGGTGTGTTACCAGGACTGCTGCTGTGGTTATCATCATTGCTAATGATCCATCATGGGAATGTTTTCATGAACTGTGGCCCAGTTTACGTGGGTCATTTTGTTGACTTCTGCTTGGTAACCAGGATACCGCTGTCCAGGCATATCCCTCACATTTGTGGGGCCCTGGCCAAGGGTGCAAAAGGAGGTCTGCCCACTTAAAGCTCAGCTAACAACCAAATTTAACAGCAATGTGAATTATTTAATATTGCAAAATGTTCCTTAGCTACCGTATATATACAAATGCTGTGAAGGCAGCACTTATTAATAAGAACGTCCAGAATCACATATTTGGAACACGAAGAGAAATGAGAAAGTGAATGCTCGGCACCACTGGGAAATTATTTTGTTATGCAAGAATCCATTATGTTCATGCTTTCTGAGAGGACGGACTGAGGAAGTTAATTGTCCTTTTCTTGACCTAAGTTCTTCCATTGCCATCTAAGCACACTACCCGTCTCTGGTGCCACACCTTCACAACACTCAGTCACCTTTGTGTTAAGAATTCAGAGCAAAAGGTCTGGAGATGGCTTTTCCAGGACTCTAAGAGGGGCTCTTCAAGAGGGTGGATGTTTAGGATTTTGTGTGTGTTTGTAATATGTGGGGTGCTTAAAAACATGGGGCCCTTCTTGCTGGATCGTCATTGTTACATTTCATTTGATTTTATCTTTGGGTCTTAGATACAGAGATTTTAGTTCAGCATATTCCTCAGTTCATAACACAATGTCGTCTTTGGTGTGTCCGAGGGCCTCTTAACATTGGACATGAAATTCAGGATGAAGTACAGGATGAGAACTGTCGAATTAGACCCGTGATTTTCAACCAGTGTGCCACAAGTATTTTTAAAACATGCAGTGCCTAATAAGTCAGGGCCATTGACTTCTTTTTCCTTAGATTGTCAAATTAAAAAATGACAACAGCCAACACAACAATAGCTGTCTGGTGTGAATGAATCCAAATTCTACCTATTTTTCGATAGGTAGAGATTGGCAAAATATATATTTTTTGGTGTGCCGCAGAATTTCAGTGATTAGCTTATGTGTGCCATGAGATGTTGAAAATCGCTGAATTAGGCTAAACACACTGCTAAGGTGATGGTTCTCATGTATTTTGCGAAATAACATGACTTAAAATTAGTTTAAGATAGATTCAACTTAAATCTCGGATTTTTAAAATCAAAGCAATTTTCAGCTTTTTTCTTTAATGTCAGTCAGTAAGCTATTGAGGATCAGGAGGAGTGACCCCGCTGGATGTAAGTAAGTGTTTATGGAGCCAGGTGTCTAGGTTTCCCATGAGGAGAACACAGGGAACCAAGGAAGAGGCGCTAAAGTTGTGGCCTGGGGGGCCTCTATGTGAAGATTGTGCAGTACGGCTCATCCTGCATCCCCATCACTGGCTTGTCCACTGTCGCTGTCCTGGCAGTCAGCCACCTGCTAGTGTTCTCTGAGTTAGGCTTGCTGTGTTGCCCTCCCTTAGCTGTCTGTTCAGCCATTGTAGCTGGCACTGCATGAGCCCTGATGATGTTTCTGGTGCACCCTCAAACCCCAGGGGCTGCCTGTGCCTTCTGTGCCCACCTCCCCCATGTCACTCCTACTCTCTTCCCTGAAGGCCGAAGCCTGTGCTCATGGAAGCCCTCCCTTGGCGTTCAGTCATGGCCATGGAGAATGGAGTCCCACTGTGGGCGAGAGTGCTATGCAAGCCGACCTTGCATGGCAGTCATGGGGACCTGTCCATAGGAGCCGATAGCCTTCAGCTGCAAAGCCTTTTGGGATCTGTTGGTGTTTGAGCTGAGTCTACACTCTCCGGGGCAGCAACAGCCAGTGGCTGTGTGGTCAGGGGCACTAGGGCTTGACAATTTCTGTCCAGTGCCTACTGCTCTAATGGGCAATCTTTGTTCTAAAGCTCCTGATCAGATGGTGAAGATTTTCTTGGATCCATACCACTCTGCGTCTCTCCCCGCCCACTTCTGCTCCTTCTTCCCTTTCCTCCTTCACAGTCATTTCCCCCAACAAATTTTTTGTATGCCCAACTCCCTCCTGGCATCTGCTTCCTGGAGGAGCTGACATAAGTGAGAAAGGCTGCGTTCAAAAAGACACATGTGGTTTTCAGCTGTGGGCAAAGAGGGGGGAAATTGTTTGAGGGTGGAGTGGGCCAACAGTGACCTGCCCAGAGCACTTGCCCACGAGAGCGTGGCTTGAGCCAGAGGTGAAATGGGGGAAGGTATGGGTCTCTTGGTTTCTGTGCTTCCTTAGATCCAGTCCCTTTTCTACAGAGCCCAGGAAGCCTGGGCTCCTTCCTTAAGCCATTATTTGCTACCCACCTTCAAGACTTGCAGGGTCTTACAACAGGTGGAGTGCAACAGGGGAGAAATTGGCAGTGAAGCCTTCTTTTCATTTGGCCAACTTGCCCACCTATCAGTACACATCTGTTGTTAATTACGTGTGCAAATCTCTCTTAAATGTCCAGCTACACCTCTGGAATGTAAGACCTATGTGCAAAGGGACCTGGTCTGTCCTGTTCAGAGTTGATTCCCTAAAGCCAAAAATGGTATCTGAAAACTAACAGCTACTCAGTAATATTAGTTGATGAATAAGTAAATGAAGAATAGTCACCTTTTATGCTTCTACCAGCTATAAGTAAACCAAGGAATAAAAGGCACCCCAACAGTTTAGTGTTTTAGCCCAAAGTACACACCCCTCCATGATACCTCCCTAATGGCTATGGTCCCTGTGGTCTGTTTGTTCACCCTCTGGCTTCACCTCTGAGCAATCCTTCCCTCCCAAATATCTGTCCCTGTGCTGGAGATGACATTCTCACATTCCAACTTTCTTTATTCCTTATAGAAAGCCTGTTTCCCCCATCCCTGCACATGGACATCCCCAAGAGGCTAAATCCAGCTCTGTCTGTGTTGGCCAATATATTTAGGGTGCCTGAGATTACTCCTAACTCAGGAAAGCTTGTGAAGTGACATTCCAAAGAGAGCTCCTCCCATCTTCTTTCCTCTAAATAATTACAGGTGTCTTCCTCCCAAAGAAGTTCCCCATGAGGCAAAGTCCCTTGGAGGTGATCTGAGCTCCGCTTTGGTCAGGTGCATTCAGACTTTCAAAGCCATCCTCTATGAACTATCTCAGGCACTGAGTATGCTAGCAAGCAGAGCTCTGGAAAGTAGAGCTTGTGTTCCTTGCCTTCTTGGTCACCTCAGGACACTAAGACAATTAAAGGGCAAGTTGCCAGGGACGAGTCTGTCCAACAAGAGTCTCCTTCTACCTGAGTCTCACTCACTCACTTGCTTTGTCTTCCAGAAGAACATTATATTATACAAGAGGAAATTTCTCCAAGAGCAAGGTGGGAAAGATTATATTCATTTAATTATTTATTCATTCAACAAACGTCCATGACATGTTTACCATGTGCCAGCAATTGTTCTAAAGGCTGAGGATGTGGCAGTGAACAAAACAGAGAAGGTCTCTGTTCTCACAGAGCTTACGTTTTAATGGAGAGGAAAGACCATAAACAAGAGGGAAATAAATGATCAAGACAATTCCCAACAGTCATGAGTTCCAAAAAGACAATCAAACATAATGTCATGGAGAGAATGGGTTCTCTTTGGGCTGAGGCACTTGCTGTGGACAGAATTGCTAAATTCGGGTTGGTGGTCAGCAAAGAACTCAACAAGGAGGTGCCTTTTGAGCTCTTACCTGAACAACCGCAAGATACGAGACATACAAAGACCTAGAGATAGAGCTTCCTGGGTATATAGAAGAGCAAAGGCCAAGGCTCTAAGATGGACATAAGCTAGGTGTGTTTGAGGAATCAAAAGACAGTTTAAGTGGCTGAAGTACAATGAACCAGGTGGAGGGGAAGAGGTCAGAAATATAGATTATGTGGTAAAAATAACCAACCTGCCATACTAAGGAAACCTTCAACTAGTCCATGCCCATCTCATCTCGAGGCACCTAACACAGGTGCCTGTTGGTAATGGGATGTGGGATCTGAGCTGACATTGGTCACTTCCACGGTCACATATACATGCAGGTGTAGGTAGAATCCTTCATCCCCACCAAGCTTCTGGCTGATCTCTAACACATTTACTCTCATCTTGGCCAAGTCAACAGAAGTGACTTTGCAACCTCAGCCTTCCAAACCAATGACAGAATTCCCATTTAAATAATCTGTGCCACATCGGAGGGAAGTGGTTAGCTCTCTGTGCTTTCCAGTGAAGCCTCTGACTTCCACGTGGCTCTTTTGCTATCCTGCATCAGGCTACAGACCAAATCCGATTCAAAGAATTAACACCAAAGCTTCTCACAGATCAAGCCAGGGCTTTGCAGAATTTTGCAGTACCTCCACTCATTTCCCCAGTGATAGTCTCTTCTCCTACTTTCTGTTGACTATTGGTGTTAGAAGAGTCATTTGAGATTCACACTTCTCACCCACTGAAGGAATCTCAGGGCCAATGTCCCCGTTAGGTGGCCACCCACCCTTGACTGGATTGTTCCTTCAATGAGGAGTTCTCTGTCCGAAGTAATTGGTGTCTTTGATAGACAACTTCAGTTATGAGAAAACTCCCCTACCTATTCAATGCACACTTACCTTCCAGTAACACTCAGCTATTTCTTTTTGCAATATTAGGACTGGAATCCATTTTGAATTTCAATTTTGACTTCACATTATGTCACAAGTACTTTCTCATGTTATTGAATATTCTTGGGAAACACGGGCCTTGTAACAGCTGCACGATACTCTATCATGGAAATGCAGCATAATTCATTGAATCATCGTCCTATTGTTGGCAAAGAATTGCTTCAAGGTCATCCCATTTGAGTTTCTTATTTTCCAGATGAGAAGACTGCATTCCCTGAAGCTAGTCATCTGTCCGAGCCCGGCCAGCTGGTCAGAGGCCCGGGTAGGACCTGGCACTCCCAGGCTCAGGCCTCCGCTCTTGCTGTCATCACATGCTGCCTCCTGGGCCTCTGCGAGGCACTTTTTGGAACCTAACTGTAGGGCACTGCCTACATTCCTTCTAAATTACATTTTGTAATTTGGGGCCCATTATTCCTGCCTGTCAAGGTCATTTTTATCTTCTGTCATATAACCATTAGCTAATGAGGGGCACTGTGGCCAACGTCAGAAATTTTGGCGTGTTCCTTTATCAAGATGTGCTTCCTAAATCACCTCTGTACCAAGGAAAGGGAATTATTTTCATAACTTTCATCAGATAATTCCAATAGTCACCAGCAATCATAGGGAAGGGTACTAATTACCATACTTCAGTCCATGTTTCTCAGGGATCCCTGGGTTCCGAGATTCTGTGATCGGCATCCTGGGGGATGCCGGGGCTCTGCCTAAGGGCCGTTGCTCACAAGATGGAAGAGAAATAATTATTGGGTAGGGAAAAGAGGAAGAGGGCTGAGCTAACATTTGTGGCCGACTCTGTGCCCAGTTCTGCCTGTCAGGGTGTGGATAACAGAAGCATTACAGGAAGGGGTTCTGCAGGATGGGATGGGTATCGTCTGTGGGGGAAGCATGTGATCAAGCGTATGTCTCTTTTACTCAAACTCACCCTGAGGCTATATTATCATACTCTGCATGGAAGAATTCACCATGACACAGAGATCACTCTTGCAGGGCTGGAGTTTACTCTACCTTTTCCTTCACACTTTATGGAACACATTATATCCAAACTTTGCCAAAGTTTACCATTATCCAAAGTGAATTGCTGACATTGGTGTCATCACTAGAACCACTTTCTGAGTCATTTAATATCATTTTTTCCAGGACGCCACGTTCATTCCCACCTAAGTCATTTAAGATGCAGCCCCTTTAAAAGTTGTCTTTGGAAATTGTGTGGCTTGGGTTTATTTTGCATTAACATTTTTTCGTGTATTGCTGTTCAGAAAATGCTTAATTCATATGAATGCCATTGGCAGGGACCAGAGAATGTGATGGTTTCTATTTATGGTTAATGTTAATCCATTGACCATATGGTAGTTTAAATTTCTGGTACAAATTCCTTTTGCATGCTGTTATAGTTCATTCCTGGACTGCTGTAATTGTGTAATTTATCAATGTGAAAAATGGACTTTGAAATGTAATAGTCCAGAGTTAATATGGAGAACAGCAAGGGAATTCAGTATACTCAGAGAGGAGCTAAATCCTTTGTGCAAGGTCTCTGGATCCCTGAGCTGCAGTGTGTGTCCAGGTGATATGACCTGGGTTCCAGGCTTATCTCCTACATGAGTTGCTAGGTGCCACGGGCAAGTCCCTTAAGCTCTTTGGGACTTAACATTATTATCCGTGACTTGAAGAAGTCAGCCTCATTCAATGTTCAGACACTTTAGAATATTAGTGACCAATTATATATTTTTTGAAGTTGTTATTTTGGAACAATTTTAGATTGACAGAGAAGTTGCAAAGATAGGATAGCTCTCGTAGACACCTCTCACCCAGCTTCCTCTAATGTTAACATCTTACATAACACAGCACATTTGTCAAGACTAAGAAATTGACATAGGTACAACACTGTGATCTAAGCTATGGCTTTTATTTCCCAGTTTTTCATTAATCTGCTCCAGGATCCAATCTGGATACCACGTTGCATTTAGTTTTCATGTCTTCGTAGCCTCCTACAATTTGTGACCATTTCTCCATCTTTCTTTGTTTATCATGACCTTGTCCGTTTTAAGGAATACTGGCCAAGTATTTTGTAGAATAGTCCCAACCAGTAATATTTTTAAAAAAATGAAACAAAGCTGGAAGACTAGTGTCGGGCTGGAAAAGTTAGACAAGTAAGGTGTATGAGTGTGGTCTTTGTGTGGTAAGTGACAGAAAACCCACCTTCAAGTCCTACCAAACAAGGAATTTACTAGCTCACATAACTAAAAAGGCCAAGGGCTTATGTGGCTTCAGAATGACACTTGTATCCAGTTCTGCCCCGTCTCTTGGATTGCTTCTTCCGTCCTCGGAACATCCATGTCATTCTTGGAGAGGCAGTCACCACATGGTTATGTGGTGGCTGCAGCGGCACACGTGGCTGTATCCATCCACCCACAGTGGGCGTGCGTGTGCGTTCCCCTCTCCCAACCAAACTCTCAGTGGCTCTGATTCCACCATCTGCCCATCCTTGAACCAGAAGGAATGATAATCCTTTCCTGCTTCTGATGTGAGGTTGTGTTGCCTAGAGTTGTGGGCATCATCTTGTGACCATCAGGGGAGCAAGATGACAGCTGAGGAAGATACTAGAAGCTAAAGATGGACAGTCACCTGGGTTCTGGGTTATTTGCTTGTGGAATTAACCAATCCTGGTCTCGGTTGGTTATGCGAAATAATAAATTCTTTATTGCCTAAGTACCTGTTAGCTAAGTTTCATATTACTTGCAACCAAAAGCCTCCTAAACGATGTTGTAGTTTTCCTAGTTGGAGATAGGACATTGCCTGGATACAGTTTCTTTGTTGGGCTTCTATATTTGATAATACAATACAAACTAGAGTTCAATATATTCTGGTTCATTAGATTTATTGTTGAAAAATCCAGTTTCACATAGGCATTTTGGCAAAAAAAAAAAAAGTTAAACCCTTCAGTTTCATACAATATATGTAGAACATCTGAGTAATAGCTCCAGTGTTTCTGGTTGCTTCTTTCCATGAAGATTAGAAGCAAGTCATGGGGACAGGCCAGGAAGGCGACAGGCAAGGATCGGTGCCCCTCACTTAGAGCACATCCAGTACTTAAGCTGCTACTCATCCAGTGGGTATAATCTAGAGCTGGTCAGAAAGGGACATCTTGCCTGGAGAACATGTTCTCATGATGAACACTGTGGCGCCCTGAGCTGAGAGGACCTAGTCTAAGGCCCTTTCCACTCAGGCTAGTACTTCGTGATGGAGTTAATGGTGCGGAAACCATCATGCCTCCATGATGCCCCTTTCTCTCAATGTAATAATTATCAATGAGATAATGAAAACCAGAGTAATTGAGATTTTTAAAATAAACATTTCCATGAAAGGATAAAAGGTTTTTCACCTTTTAAAAATCACTGAGATTTGCCAATGATACTTTGGAGGAGGTTTGATCTCCAAAATATATAAAGAACTCACACAACTCCAGTCTAGGAAGACAAACAATCCAATTAAAAAATGGGCAAAGGACCTGAACAGACACTTCTCCAAGGAGGACATCCACAGGGCCCAGAGACACGTGCAAGGATGCTCAGCATCACTAGCCATCAGAGAGATGCAGATTAAAACCACAATGAGGTACCACTTCACACCAGCCAGAATGGCCATCATAAACAAATCAACAAACAACAAGTGCTGGTGAGGATTTGGAGAAAAGGGAACCCTAGTGCACTGTCAGTGGGAATGTAGACTGGTGCAGCCACTGTGGAAAACAGTTTGGAATTTCCTCAAAAAACAAAAATGGAACTGCCTTTTGACCCAGCAATTCCACTTCTGGGATTATACTCTAAGAATCCCGAAACACCAATTCAAAAGAACCTCTGCACCCCAATGTTCATAGCAGCACGATTCACAATAGCCAAGAATTGGAAGCAACCTAAGTGCCCAAAAGTAAATGAGTGGATCAAAAAACTATGGTACATTTACAAAATGGAATACTACGCAGCAGAAAGAAAGAAAGAGCTACTACCCTTCGCAACAGCATGGATGGAAATGGAGAGCATTATGCTAAGTGAAATAAGCCAGGTGGTGAAAGACAGATAGCATATGATCTCACCTATATGTGGAACCTAATCAGCAAAATAAACAAGCAAGCAAAATATAACCAGCAACACTGAAATAAAAAACAAACACAGTAACCAGAGCGGAGTAAGGAGGGTGATGACAGGGGAAAGGAGAGGAAGGGTCATCACGGAACATGCATAAAGGACCCATCGACAAAGCCAAATGGGGGAAGGCTTGAGGGTGGGAGGTGGGGGTGGATGGGGCTGGGGAAAGTGGTGGTGGGAAAATGTTGACCAAAAAAACAAACAAAAAAAAACAACAACAAAGTGGTCAGGGGGAGGCTGGGAGTAGTGTGGGGGGAAAAAATCACTGAGATTAAAAAACACCAAAACAGTGTAATTATTACTGAGGAAAACAAACACCCGTCCTTGTTCCTCTTAAAAGAGTAATCATTTCAAGGGTTAAAGGAATGACGATTGGGAAAGGCGCTGGCTTCTCCCATCCTTATGCCCTTTTCCTCACTTCTTCAATGATGTATGTGAGTAGCTTTTGCTTGCCCTTCTAGCTTTTTAAAATGAAAACAGTTTCTACTCCTTCCTTCCTTGCCTCCCACACACACTTTCTCAGGAGCACGTACATACTTACATGAATACTCTCAGACCTCCTGTGGATCCACATATTTTGGGCATGTATATAAAGCCATTATAGGGTTTTAATCCATGAATCATAAACAGAAGATTCTCATTAAGAATGGGCAGTGGCCTCTTTAAGCTTGCGTAGTACTAAAGTATTTGAAGGTAGACAACCCTCAGCATTTTATGAGAGCCTCACAGATTCCCAGCCAGCTCTGCATTTTAATATCAAAACTCAGATATGGTATTAAAGCCAAAGAGGCATAATACTCAGATATGATCACAGCACTATATTCAGGGCCTGGTATAGAGTAAACTGCCAAAAGCCTTAGCTGAGAAAGTGAATAACACCCCCCCCCCGCTTTTTTTAATGACTAAATAAGGGAAATAGGGGTTTTCAGGATAAAAAGTTCCAAAGCAGAGCTTTAGGGAAAAATCAGTGACTTCAGGAGAAATAGCAAGTATTTCTGGATTGTTAAGTGCTGAAACAATTTTTAAGTTTCTCTGTAAATGTCAACAGGGCTGTGGACAGTCTCATGCAGATTTATTATTTTCTCAGTGAATGGAATTTCATCTTCAGTGTAAAACTGGCTGCTTCTTGCACCCATTTTGGGGGGTTGCAGTTGTTTTCAGCACCCCACCCGAAGCCCTCCGGCGCCTGGGTGCCTCCGTTCCTGAGGTGTACACATTCCCTCTTGCTCTCAAATTAGTTTTACGGAAAGCCTATCTTTATGTGGGTCAGGGCTTCCTTTTTCCCTTAAACACTTCTTTTTTTCCACTTGAAAAACAAACAAACAAACAAACAAAAAAAACTTTCCTATTTCCAGAAATTCCTTGGACGTCTTATTTCCTGTTGGCTGATTCAGGGGCATTTTTTGCTAATGAAATTTCAAGATGATTTCTTGAAATGGTTATAAAGTTATGTAACTTTGCTTATTTAAAACTATCTTAAAACTATCTTTGCTAAATTCTTAACTGTTGAGTCTCTTTCTCTTTTCAGAATAGAGGCTTCTTCTCAACTACTGATAGTTATAACAGTGAAAACAGGAGTGGGTTTTCCACCATATTAATCTCGGTTTCTAGGAATGCCAATCCAGAATGCATTTCCCCCCCTTTTCTAATCCCAGGGTTAACAATCCCACGCTCCGAAGCAGTTGTTATTCCTTGTTTTACCACCGCCAGTTCATGCTATTTCACCTAAACCCATTTGTGGACTCCAAGGGCCTGCTTCACAGACCCTTGTTTCGGGCTCTCAGGACATGCTGTCACGGGAAAGGAGCTTGTATCAGGAGCCAGCACGTGGGGTCTAGCCCCCCATTCGGCCTTGGTTTCCCACAGCAAAGAGCCTGCAGCGGGTGTCCCTGTGGTTCCTTCAGTCCCGGGCCCTGGTTCTGTCCAGGCACGATGCTAGCCATATTCTGGAGTCCATAAATTCTTTTAAAACCTTTTCCTGCCTAGTAACTCTGTAAAAAATTTTCCTCTATCACATGTATCTTTTCTTATTCAGTCAAGGCCCGCTTTTCTTTTGCCACATGGATAGTTGCCATTTACATACAGATTAGAATCCAGACTCTAGAATCTGGCTCCCGGCGACTCTGTTGGGGTGCCGGGCAGGGGAGCCTTGATTCCGTACCCCGCGGCTCCCTTCTGTGCCTCCCCCTACCCCCGGGTTGAAAACCAAACCCTCCCGCCCCCCCAAAAAAACTTTCCTGAACTTTCCCATTCCTCTGCCTCTGCGGCCTGGCCGCGAACGCTGAAATTCCATCCCGTGTTTGTTGTCACCCGCGGGTCCGTTTCCATGGTTACCCAGATTCCAGGCGCTGGCCCAGAGCCCTCCGCAACCCATCCCTCAAAGTCTCCCTGGCAGAGCGGCAACATTCCTCCTCCCCGCCGAGCGCCAGCGCGAAGGCAGGCGCGCTCCTCGGCGCAGCCCCGCCCCACCCCTCCCGGGGCCTGCGTGCTTGCTGTGCATGTTCTCGGTGGTTCTGTTCCACGTCAGTTTTCGGGGGTAGGCACAAACTAACAAATTTCTCCGTTACTGTTTTCCTTCTTTAAGCTGAGAAACTACTTTCTTGTATTAAAAACATTACACCCTTTGGCAAGCACTCCAGATGGTTCTCATTAAAATTCCAACTCCTTTTTCCCCCCTGCTATTCTCTTTCCCCCCATTATCCACAAACTGCTATCTCAAAACTGAATGAGGTGTCCTGAATTTACCAGCTTCAATGAGGGAATCTTTTTGTGGCCGTGAAGAAGCCCCCAGCTCTTCTTACCCATGGCCACCTCTTCCTTCATGGGGCTGGTTTAAATATGCACCTGGGGTGAGGGCATTGTTGATGTTAAAGGTGCCCCTAGCCATGGCCTCTCTGCCTTTGTAGGGAGAGGAGAGGAGGAACAGCTGCTCCCCCGATGGGCCCTGGCCCTGACTGTGCCCCCAGAGAGACTGGGGAGAGGGCTGCTGTCCTCCCCAGTCAGTCCGCACTGACGCATCTGCGGGCTCCTCAAGACCCTGGCCACAGGAGTGAGAGATACTTGCTTCACGAAACGGTGGAGAAAGGTTGCCAATGCCTTTTGGCCATAATTGCAGCTGAGCGAGCCACAAGCTTTGCTTCCACATCTGGAAAAATCTGCTTGCGCAGAAAGAATGTGTGTGTCCAAGGATGTGTATTTGATGGGTTTTTATTTCCATTTTATATTATGAAAACTGTTAAAAGTGCAGAAAAGTTGAGAGACTACAACAATGAATACCTATATTCTTCCACCCGGATTCAATGTGTTATATTTTGTCATGTTTGCTTTCTTTCTCTCATTCTAGATATGATCAATCAATCTCTACGTGGCTTTTGCTTTGACATTTGAAAGTTGAAATCTTGCTCATATGCTGTTTTATTTTTAATTTTTGTATTAATATAATTACACAAAACATAAATAATATTCTCCCTGTAAAATATCGAAATGCCAAAACAGTATAGAAGTTACAAAATAGAAGCACAAGTCCTGCACCGCCCCCTCCTCAGCTCACCTCCCCCACCCTGCAGGGCGGCTTGGTTTGTTCCCTCCCTGACCATTGTCTGTGTTTACGCAGACATATGCATGTTTAAATAGAATGATATACTTTTGTTGTATATGTTTTAAAACATAAATGAGATCCTACTTTACATATTGTTTTGCAACTCATCCTTCACTTGGAAATATGTCTGAGATCTTTCCATATTAGTACTTGGAGCTCTGCCTCATTCTTTGCCCACTGCAGAGTATTCCAAAGAATGATTGTATAATAATTTTTTTAACTATTCCCTTTTGATGGACATTTTAGCTATTTTACTGTTATTTTTCCAATTCTCACAATGATGGGATTAGTGTCCATGGAAAAGTTTTCCTTGAAGACACGTGGCAGTGTTTCTCTTTGACAGACGTCTAGGGTCAGCGTGCTGGGTTGGGCTTGATGCACGTTTTACACTGGGATGGATACTGTCATACTACTCTTCAAGATGCCTCTCCAACCTACCCAATCTCCGAAAGAGAGCACATTTCCCTCACCCTCACTAATGCTGAATTTTATCAGCCTTTCAAAGTGTTCACGTTCTAATGAATGAGCAATGACTTCCTTGAGGTTTATTTTGTATTTCTTTGACTATTAACAAGGCTGATCACAATGTCAGAGTTCAGCAACAGATAACAGATAGTTTATGTTGAAAGATAGGTAGGGAGGTTAGGGAAACGACATGATTTAATATAGGACACTTACAATATAGGGGCTTATAATTTTGTCAGATCAGGTGGAAGAGCGGGTTCTTGGTTGAGCTTCTGGGCCCCGAGAACTTCAGCTCAGAACTGACCCACCGAAGGAGCCTGCCCTTCTGCCACGACCAGGAATCTGGGGATTCTGGAAGCCGTGCCCCAGCTGCTGACTCAGCAACCTGGAAACCAGGAAGCGTCCACTGCACATGGTTCCAGGATTGCACTGCTTCAGCTGCACCCTGTCTACAACACTCACGCAGCATCTGGAGACTTCATCTAGACACTGAGATCTCCATGTTGATGCAGGAAGAACCCAGACCAAACTAACACAGAAAGTAAGGACCCCTTAACCCCATCAGAGTCAGTAGTTCTCTGGAGGGTACATCTGTCTGCCCAGGGAAACCCAGGTCATGTGCAGAAGCTCAGCCCTAAGGGAGCCCGACTGGCAGTTGTCCGCACTGGCTTTTCAGGCTCCAGCATGCAGCCAGCCAAGCAACAGGGCTGTAGGCTGGACTTGAGTAGACCAATCTGAAATACCGGTTGTGATCATATTTTCACGTTTTTAATCTCTTCCCGTGCATTTCCTGATTACACCCATTGCCCACTTTCCTATCTGTGTTATATTTTACTTATTAATTTATAGAAGCTTTATGGGTATATGGAAAATAATCTTTTGTCTGTTATATATGTTATGAGCACTTCTATCATTTGCACATTGTATCTTTTGTCATGTGGAAATCTTAAGTTTATCTATTTTTATACTTCCAGCCTCCTAGGTTTTATAACTTACTAAAGAAGGCCCCTCAACCCCAAGGTTCCTAAAACATTCAACTGCATTTTCTCCTCACACCTTTATAATTTCTTAATGTTTAATTCTTTAAACCGTCTTAAACATGTGGCATGAAGTAGAGATCTAACTTAATTTGTTTTTTCCTGAAATAGGAAGCCAATTGTTCTAGAATAATTTGGATTAACTTGTCTTTCTTATATTTTAAATTTGGGGAAGTTTTTAAAATAGAGAATGACCTCTTAGCTTTTTCTGATGCAGAGACAGGGTAAAGCTTAAAAAAATTAACATAGCATTTCACAATTTTTGTTCTCTAAAGGACTTTAAAATGTAGGGGTTTGGCATATATCCTAAAGCACAGCTATTACAAGATCATCCCCCTAATCGAAGACCTTGACTGAGTTCCCGTCCCTTAAGACCAACATTTAATCTCAGCTGACTGCCCTTCTGTCTACTCAGCATCCCCAACGGGCCTTTCCAATCTTATTTCTCTGTTCCTTTGCTTAGAAGAGGGGTTACACCGTTTGATTTGGCTACAAAAGCAGAAAACATGTGCAGATATCTAAGTCAGCCGTTTCTTTCTGACCTTGTGATGATCCGTTCATGATGCTTCTCTCACTTACTGGTATCTCTCAACGTGGCTGCTGTCGTTATTTCGGATAGAACAATTCTTTATTGCGCACATTTAAAAGCCCTGGCAGATCTACCGCTACGTGCAGCAGTACTCCCCCACCATTCGAGTCATGGTGACAACCAAAAAACGTTCCCACATATTTCCAGACGTATCAGCTCCACCCCTTAGTTGGAAGGAAGGGAGAGAGGGAGGGGAAAACTGCTATTAAATTAGAAATGACAGGATAGCGCCATAAGTCAGCTTCCCAGCTCCTCTCTGCATCTCTAGGTGTTCAGATCAAGCCTGTCTTTTAAAGGCTTTCTTTTTTCACAAGGCTTTTCTAAATTTCCTCAGTTGCAGATCTATTCCTCTTCTGATTCCTCTCTTCCGTAATGTTAGCTCCATGTCTTCATCCACCCACCCACCCATCCATCCGTCCAACTGTCCATTCGTCTGTCCTTCCATCCATTTTTCTAGTAAGTATTTATTGAGCACTTACAGCACGTTAGGCACATTGACCACTCTCTTATTAGATTATGGCTCTTTGCATAAGCGTTCTGTCTGGTCGAACACAGTAGAACCTCAGGTATAATCCCGTGTCGCATCTGCCTTTGCCTCTCCCAGAGGGCTCCTGCTGAATGAGAGCGGGCTGAAAGTCG
Source organism: Mormoops blainvillei (assembly GCA_004026545.1). Taxonomy (NCBI): domain Eukaryota; kingdom Metazoa; phylum Chordata; class Mammalia; order Chiroptera; family Mormoopidae; genus Mormoops; species Mormoops blainvillei. The sequence continues at coordinate 47,035 of PVJD01002997.1, read as the reverse complement.
CTGAATGCTGACACACATTTTAACGTACATTCCAAATCTTTATTCAGAGGCAGTGAGAATATTTTTTAAAACAATGCTATTCTGATTTTTGCAATATCTACGTTATTATTTTGAAAATTTCCCATAACCTCACCACTTTTTCAGGAGGAAATAAAGATGTGGCAGTTTCCTTCCTCAGCCAGTCTAATCTTATCCTTAGAGGCAGTGACTGCCAAAAGTTTGCTGTCTTTTCTTTGAGACTTTTAAAAACATTTTAATACAAATTCACATGCAGATATGCCTACGTGTACATTTAAGATGTTTAAATTAGCGCATACACGAGAAACTGCATGAAACACGAATCTGAGAATAAATTACAAAGAAACACAAATCTGAGAATAAATTACGAAGAATCTGAGAATTTACAAAGTAAATAAATTATGATGCTTAACTTAAGCGTATATAGTTCTTTGTAATTACAAAATGGTTTTGAATATATCGTACTCATTTTACTTCCCAGCCCTGTGATGTAGGCTCAGAGAGGTTGACAGGCAGACTTCTGGTCACACAGCCAGTACGTGGTGGAGCTAAACCTGGAACCCAGGTTTTCTGTCTCCTAATTCATTCTGTTTCTACCAAGCAAAATAACCCCTGACGGTTATTTGGGAGTGATTATTTACATATTGAAATTATTCTTTGTTTGACTTCAGAATATCAATGTGGAATTCATTTGAAAGCTTCTATTATATTGAAAACAAAGAACAGCTGATAGTTATCAGGTGCTTACCATGGGCCAGAAACTGTTCTAAGCACTTGGCTTGCATTGTCTCCTGTCATCCTCCAATAAGCCTATCATGTAAGCGGCATTATCAGCCTTATTTCCAACAAGGAAACTGAGGTTCAGAAAGATAAATAACTGGCTTGGGGATGCGGGTGTTTGCTACAATGGGCTTTGAACCGGGTCTTTTTGCCTCCAGAGTCTGTCCTCTTTGCCTTTATACTTTGTAGCAGCCTGTACATTTTACTTCTATGTAATTTCAAATAAGAAATGTTATATAAAATAAAACAAGGTACAAACTTGATGTGAGTTGTACTTTAAAGGTATTTGCAGTGTGAAAGAAGAAGAAGAAACCTACCTAGCCCTGACCAGTATGGCACAGTTGGTTGGGCATCGTTTGCAGAGGGGTCGCAGGTTCGATTCCCAGTCTGGGCACGTGCATGGGTTGCAGGTTTGGTCCCCGGTTGGGGTGCACAGGAAAGGTAGCCAGTCAATGTTTTTCTCTCACATTGCTGTTTCTCTCCCTCCCTTACTCTCTCTCTAAAAAAATAGATAAAATCTTAAAAAAAAAAGAAAGGTAAGTCTAGTGCATAGAGTAAGATATTTAGATAAATGCTTGAATAAGAGTGAGGAAGACAAACACCAAGAAAGGATGAAGTAGGAACACACACGCAAAGATTGGTTGATTGCTTGGTTGATTGAGAGGAGGAGAGAAACTGGGTGACGAGGTCAGAAGCAGTCAGTGGGAGGAGAGGGGACGAGAGTTGCAGTCCTTTCCACTCCTGCCAAGAGTCCAGGCCACCTGGGACTCTCCAGCCCAGCCGGATGCTCATTTTTCTCATACTCCTGAAGCCAATGCTGCCTGTCCTCCTGGGCTAAGAACTCAGACTTGCAAGCACCTAACCTCCCAGAGGGCAGCCCTGGGTAAGCAGGAGCTGTGAGTGGAGAGGAAGGAATGTCTCGACATCTGCACGGCCCTCAGAGACGCTGGGAGGAGGGCAGATGGGAACACAAGGGTCTGGAGAGAAGTGCCTCACCAGGCCAGCCCATGGGCCTTTCTGTCTGGGCTGAGCTGAGAGTGGTCATGCGGGATCTTTGTTGATGACAGATGTTAGGGCATCCCGCTGGCAAAGAGGCAGGGATGCTGCCACCTCATTCTTCCTCAGGCAGTCCTGCACACTTGGAGTCTATGCCAGGTAGTGTGACTGCTAATTTGTGAGCCTGGAGGTGGGGGCAGGGAACTGCCGGGGACTAAGATGAAGGCGGGAAGGAGCGTAGCAGAGATGCCAAGAGAGGAGAGGCAAGACGGTGGCAGGGGTGGAGGAAAACCCCTTTTGCCCTTGGGTGGTGGCACCATGATAAAGGGCATCTGAGTCACCAGGGAAGGCATGGAATAACTGGGATGGGTTTATACACCCACCTCCTTCACTTCCTTTCGAGTCATTTGGTTGTTTTCAAATTCTCCACCCTTTCCCGGCTCCCCGCCTCTACCCATCAAATCCGGTTCTTGTGTGTTGTGTGTGTCTGTGTGTTTGTGTATATAGGTGCTCAGCTGGCTCTAGGTAAGAATAAAATTAGCTAAGAACATAGGAAATGGTGACTGACAATTTTTGACCTATAAAAACTTTTTTTCCCTATGATTCAACACAACAGGGCAAATTAAGTACCCAGGTACAAACCCTTCATACTAATGCATAGTATTAGTATGCATTACTAATTGTTCCCAGCTCTGTAACTGTGCTTCTGGTATCTCATTTCAGTCAGAGGCTGTTCTGAGACAACTTCATTGCTATGCCCAGGGTGACAGGGTGCAAGTTCACATAGTAGCCGATTAAGACCCAGATGAAATTCAGGCAAGGACATGCCATGGGGTTAGGTGATAACCTTGCTTCAAATTCTCTTAGCTGTTCACAAAAATCCATCTTGCTGCACTTCCAGCCCTTTTATACTTCCCCCTTTACCCTATGGGTCAGTTAGGCTAGTGTTCAAGTGGCAGGCATGACACAGTACCCAGTTGGGATGGGAAACAGTTTCAGCAGCTGCTGAATTTTAGGATGCTGCCTAAAATGAATTTGATGAATTTGGGATCCTGGAGGTTTGCCCCAACTTTCTTCCTGAGGCTTCTCTCAGACCTGCCTGCTTTTCTGTCACCCTAGAGGACAACTCTCACAGCATCTTGAATTCTCAATCCCAAGGTGAGGGTATTTGCTCGGTCAAGTTAGTCATCATCCAGCAGGGAACCCCTACAGATGGTTATCATAGATTGAAGGACCAGCTACATAATTTATGGGGCCCGGTACGAAATGAAAATGTGGGTCCCTTGATCTAAAATTATCGAGAGTTCAAGACGGCCACAGCAGGTCCTTCTGAGTGTCTGCCTAGGTTGCTCACCCCCAAAACCAGTCCTTGTTGGCCGAGGATGAAAGGCCAAGGTCATTACTTGGGGTCACGAAGGCCACAGACATGAAGCTTCCTCAATACTACCCATTGGGCCGTGGGTGGATAGCTCAGTTGGTTGGAGCATCATCCCGCAGGCCAAGGATATGGGTTCGATCTCTGGTCCAGGCACATTCAAGAATCAAAAACGAATGCATAAATAGGTGGAACAACAAAACAACGTTTTACCTTTCCATGTCAGCCCCTAATTCTCCACTGCTTCCTACAGGAGCTTACTGGTAGCCGATGGAGTGGCAAGGAACTGGGGAAAGAATTTAACCATGGGTAAGGCCGGGCCAAATCAAAAAGGGAAGCTTTGGAAAACAGTCATTCAGGATGATGCCTACATTATCTAGATGATCTAACATCAAGGTCTGAGGAAAAAGCTTAATGAAAGAGTCCCCAGGTCTGACTAAGAGTATAAGTTGGGGTCACAGGCGGACAAAGTTCTGAACTGCCCTCGCCTTCCAGGTGACCTCACTTGGCCTCCAATGGAGCACGGGTGAGGAGCCCATTAGGTGAGCTGCCTAGCCCAAGGGTGGGTGGCCAGAACCCCAGGTATTCACATATGCACAATCACTTCCAAGCAAAACACCACATTTACTCCGTAGGTTCAGTTTCAAATGTACTAAAAGATCTGCCAGCGATTCAGACTTTCTTGCAGGGATTGAGCGCCCCCTGCTGGCATAGTACTAACTAACTTTGACACTGAACTGTCCATACTCCATGTACCAAAATTGGAAAATATACCTTGGAGATTTAACCTTGTATAAAAACCAGTGACAACAATATGGTTTATGCTGCTGAAGTTATGAGTTATATATGGGTTAGGTAATAGGTTGAGTTTTTAAATGTTGTATGACTCTCAGTTCCTAATAAAAATTATTCTTTCAGTTCTTTATCTCAATTATAGAAACAAGGATAACATTTTGAAGTTCTCAATGTCCCGACAGAATTTTCTTCCCATTTCAGAATGGTCACAGAAGGCTTTAGGAGGAGGTCACGTGGTCTAGGGAGAAGACATGGGCTTTGGGATCAGATAACCTACACTGGAATTCATTTACAATTTGAGTGACTTAAAATTAAGTCTTTTAACTTGGAACATGTCATTTAAAGTTGCCATCCCCTGATCAATGAGGATAAAAATATCTGCCTTCAAAGCAGACATGAGGGCCAAAGATCATGTGTCTAAAGCACACAGAAGCATTGTTAACCGTTGTTATTGTTACTATACTATTTACAAGTGGGTCTGATGTGGGCTTCAAAGGATGGGCAGCCCCTAGACCCAGACTCCATTTCCAGAGAACAGAGGCTGCATCTGGAGTCTTGTGTCTGGTTCAGAGAATCCACCCTTGGGTCACAAGGGCAGGGTTCACACTGGGCACTGAACTCTCTTTTGAACCACACAAACGGACCCAGGGTGCTGTCTTCATGAAATATGCCTCTCACTGGGCACATCTGGACAATTCTACCTGTAAGAGCTACTCCAAGTTCCTCTATTTCCATCTCCCTCTTGCTAGTCCAAGCCCCATCACCTCTCACCTGAGCCAATGCAAAGCTCTCTGTCTTCCCACTTCCGTTCCTGCCTGCTCACAATCAGGGACTTGTATTTAAAAATATAACCTCATCAGGCCACCCCCATCTCCTCCTGCCTGCCCACCTACCTTGCTTGTACTGCCAGTTCCAGCTCCCAGCTCTATGATATTCCCTCTGTTTTCATTCCTTATCCCCCCAGTTCCTCCCCTGGCCATTCCTACCCATCCTGCAGGTGCTGGCTCACAAACTCAAGGGGGGTACAAGAAATACCGTATTTTCTTCAAACCTTTTTGGCTTCATTGTGCTGTACCGAAGCAGAAATTAAGTCTGTGGTCACTGGAGTGTTCTTTCCTTCTCTTAGGGTCTCACAAGCATTTAGGATGCTCATGATTGATCTGGAAAGTGGGCAAGGACCTCGACTCTTCAGTCCATCTGGGTTGCTGCTGCTACCCTCACGGCCATCTCTGAGGCGCCCTTGAAGAAGGTGGCTCTGGGGCATCAGGGTCTTGGCTTAGCGGGAAGACTCAGTGTTGGGCTTCAGATCTCCTTCGGGCACCTCCCAAACCACGAATCTCTGAAGTTCACCGTGTCCCTGGGAACCACCAGCCACTGGGGCACCGCTTCCTCCTCCTCCTAAGAGGCTCCTTCTCTCCCTCCCTTCCCTGCTTCCCACACAAGGAATAGGCTTGCCTTTGAGCATGTCTGCTTTCTGCTGTGAACGGGATGCACACATGGCCCGGCCACTTCCTTGGGGAGTGGGAAAAATTCAGAAACTAAATTTCAAAATAGGTTGTAAAAGCTACTAATCACCGGGTGCCCCCGATTATCCAGTCTGAATCAGGTCCCCCAAGTCATAGCTCACACCCTGCAGTAGTCACTGTCAGGGACTCTACCTGGTCTGTCTGCATCCGTTCCCCGGATACTGCATGTTGGCTTCCAAGAGCTCGGAGCTGCCCAGTTCTCTGGCGAGTCACGTCCCCTGGCAATGCCTGGGAGGTAATGCCCTCCCTGAGGAATGGTGAGAGGGACACAGCCAATGACCGACTGACAGCGTATCGCATACAAAGGCCTAACCTCTGGTCTCAAAGTGGAAACACTCTTGGTGCCGTCACTTTCCATAGCTCCTGTGGGACCGTCCCAAGGCCGGACTTCAGCAGAAGCCTCGCCTGTGCTCACTTTCCCCCACGCCCTATCCTGCTACCCTCCAGTTTCTCCTGAGCACCTCTATAAATCCCCTGCACAAGAAACTGCCACAGGCTTTGCTTCTAGGAACCCAACCTACCCGACATCCTCTATTTTTTCTTCCTAGAATGTCAAAATTTGAAACCACAGGTTTGTATGGTTCTTGGTTTAATGCTTGTTTATCCTACTAGACAAAGGCAGAGGCCGTACTTACTTTCTTCTCTCCTCTATTCCCAGGACCAAGCCAGGTGCCTCCCACAGAGAACACACAGGCTTTCCCCAGGAAAGCTGCAGGAGCCAAGTATCTCTGGGCCTCTTGCCTACTTTTGCGCCGTCCCCTTTCGGTGCCTTAACAAGTATGGTTGAAAGCCACCCTGCCACAGCAGCCTTGACGCTCTGTGCTCACTGTCCTCAAGCCAGTCCTAAAAGAGCAGATTCCAAAGCCTCCGCTGACAATCTGACTGGCCCAGGCTCGGCCACCTACTTCCTAATACAATGAGCCGATTCTGTCAACTCAGGTCACAAACTTGGCGCGGGGGCAGTTTGCAGATGAGGGTAATACGCCAAGTAGATAAACCGACGGCTGTCTACCTCACAGGTATACTGATTCGGCTGAAATCAAGACAACTGTAACGTTTTACAGGTCTACCAGTACTCCTGGGAAAGGCTGGACCCACAAGCAGGGCCAGATTCATGGGAATGCCTAAGTTCTTACATAGATGTTGGTATCTCAGATATTACAGACCACAAATAAAGTTGTAGTAAAACCCTCGTTTAACTAGAGTGTGGAAGAACACTCTAGTTGCTTAATGATTTTTGAAAAGCTTTCTCTTGGTATAAACTTTTTTCCTAAACATTGAAGTTCCCTTTTCTACTGGGCTGTTTTTCTTCAGTTTCCTGAGGGCCTCGTGCCTCAGGGTGTTTATTCTGAGCTGACTGACTTCTCAGCAAAACCATGATGCACAGGAAGATTAGCCTGAATGTGTCTGGATTACAGGAGAGTTGCTAGAGTGTTATTACTGAAAGCCTAACATCAGCTCACTTGTTTAATGATACACTTCTTCCTCCTAAAAGCTAGGTAAACCAAAAGACCCAGTAAAAACGGGATAGGAAGAGACGTTTCAATTATTCAGTGTTTTCGGTTTTTCAATGATGGATTCAGAAGTATAAGCCAGGACCCCCTTCCACAGAGTTTACAGTCTGGATAGAGAACAAAAACAGAGACCATTTAACAAAGGAAAATAATTTCAGGAGATAAATATATTTTGCAAAATACAAGTTCTCATACAAATGTATAGCTAAATACTGACTCCATAGTGTTTCAGTGATGTCTCAAAGGGCTTTGAGAAGATAAATCCCATTACTGGATAGAACTGGTAGTCCATGTAGCCAGCGATCCCTTCTAAAGCATCAAAAAAGTGGCAGGGTAAGCAGAGGGAACTGTTAGATCATGTCTAATTTACAAGTGAACCCAAAGCTTGAAAACATCACAGGGAATCTCCGGAATCCCAGTAGTCAGTGCATGTGCTTCTAAACATATATTACACTTCCGGGCTCCCTACGCACCCACTCAGGCTGCTTCTCCAAGGCGGGGACAGGAGAGGCTAGCGACTCTCCTTCCCTTGGCTTCTGCTTTCTATGCCCTCCCTCTCGTGTCTTCAACCACCTGTCACAGGACACACAAAAGCAGTTGGGAGGTGTTAAACTCTGACGGTAAAGCAAAATTAGAGTTAAAGGCAAATGTTTAACCGAACACGTCTCGACACAAGCTAGGGAATGAAGAACTCTAGGTTCAAAGAGCTGAATATTCTGCATTCCTGAGAAATCTCAATCAGTTTCTCATTCTGGTGAGTATTTGCACACTGTACTTTGCTGCCACCAACTAAGTGGGTGTACATTTTTGAGTGTTGATTTATCACTAAAAGATCTGAATTAGGAGACTGAAAGAAAACCTTTTGTATCTATGTATTTTTTTAAAAAAACCCGTCCATGAAAAGGACGCCAGGTGTCAGTTTCCTACGGGGGGCACGTTCTCGTGCAGGTACTGTAAGGCCAGGTCGGTCCACTTCATCTCCTGTTCTTTAACGGATTCTGTGGTGCCACCGTTGTCCTGTTCGGGTTCAGGAAGCTCATTCTGAAAAAGTACAATGGACATTCAGAACGACAGTATCCTGTACATTAACAAACTCTTTAAAACCCAAGAGCGCACAGAGTTCCTAGATACAGGCAGCATAACTGATAGACCTGTGTCCCGAAGAAAGAGCTAGAACAAACAGACATGAGGAGGTATCAGAATTATCACTTGGGTCCTCTCCAGAAAGGTCTGATGGTCTTATGGCTGTTGTGCAGGAGGCAACGTGGCAGAAGGCTGAGGGCATGAGCTTCCAGAAGCCACCGGGATTCAAGCCCGTAACTCCACTGCTCACTGGGTCACTCAGGCAAAGCATTCAAGCCCTGGGAGCTTTTGTTTCCTCTTTGGAAATAAGAGAGAATGACAGAGCCCTCGTCTCGGAGGACTGTCGTGGGGCTAAATGCGGTGATTTAGGCCCAGTGCTCAGCCCTGCGTGGGACACCAGTGCCCAGAGAATATTTGCTATTATTAGTCGTGGCTGGGAAGACTGAAAAGAGCCAATATGATGTCTTTTTTGGGCGGGGGGCAGGGGGACGCGGCTTATAGAATATCACATTTACTGGCATAGTCCTTAAGCACAAGAAATGTATTAAAAAACTACCCTGCACCCAACATACCTAGATTATAATGGGGTTAAGTGGGGGCACTGAAAATTAACTATTTGAGACCACCCCCTAGTGGTGGAGCCAGGCAACATAAAACATAGCTCATGACCCACTCACACCCTGCCAGCATTTTCTTAAAATGGTAAGCTGCCGGCCACACTTAGTATAGAATAGGAACAATTTATATATATACATAACATATATAAAATATATGTAATACATATATTTCTCCCCAGCTTTACTGAGATTGAATTTACATATAATATTCTATAAATTTAAAGTGTACAATGTGATGATCTGATACATATATTGTGAAACAGTTACAGTGAGGTTAATTAACACATCCATCACCTCACATAGTTACCATTTTTGTGTGTGGTGAGAACTTTTAAGAAAGTTTTCTTGTATTTTAAATTTAAATTTATTACTACCAGAACTGTTCTTTGTATCATAGTTCACTGATACCAATATATTTCTTTTTAATTATCTGAATTTACACTTTTTTTAGGGTTAGTAAACTATTACTTAATACACAGACTTAGGATTTTCCAATGGATTCCAATTCACAGTATATGAATATAATGTTTGTTTTCCTTTAGAATTATGTTCAATATACATTAAGTGATTTATAACATGACGAGTATATTTGAATCACATATATCTTCTTGCTCTACAAATGTTAAGACTGAAGTTCAAACACACTTGTACAAACTGAAAAGAACTATCAACACTACAACACTATTATAAAGCAACAGTACGCTCAAACTTGAAGTGAGTGTGGTTCCAAAAATTAGTTATAGCTGACAAATAAACAAGTCCTTACTTAATAAACTGTCTAATTCAGAGGCAGACAACTTTGCTGAATTTCATCCCATCTGTGGTATGTGTTCTAATGATGTCTTTCATTTGGGTCACTATTGTCTCTTGGCAATGAATGCCAACATATAAAATTGCATATGTGCCTGGAAAACAAAGTATTATAAATGCAGCCATCTATTATGGAATATTGTAAAAATGACTACAATTCTTTGCAGCTACTCTTATGAAAAGAAAAGGCAGCCTATTTTCCCAGTCCTGGACAGGGACTGGCCAGGTCACTTGGTCTGGCCGACAGAAAGGAGGTGCAGTGCCAGTGGACGGTTCTTGGCCTGAGCTCCAGGAAGCCTGCAGTTTGCTCCGACGGCGCTCTTGGACACTGAGACGGTCATGTGGAGGTGGGGCTAGTCTCTTGGATACTGAGCGACTGTGGCCTAGCCGCCTCGTCGTCCCAGCTCACAGCCTGCTTAGCTGCCAGAGTAAGGAGCCGTCCTGAGTCCCCCAGCCTCCGGCTAGCCTGCTGGCTGACTGCAAAACACAAGCGAGTCCAGCAAGGAGCGGACGAGCTGGTGAAGACCAGAACGCCCTCTCGGCTGAGCTACAGAATCGTAAGAGAAGTCGCTACTGTTTTAAGTCACTATGTTTTAGAGTGACTTGTTAGGCAGCACCAAAAGCTGGCTGACTGACATGCACAATGCCTTAGAATCACAAGACACGGGGAAAGACATAGATGAGAAACAGGGCCAGGCTGCCGCCTGGGAGTCAGCATGGAAATTTCCCTCTCCTTCATCCCCTACCACACGACGGTTCCGAAATCCTGCCACAAGCATGTCCAGGCCCTCCTCCCTTTCCTAGACCCTTGCAAAGGCTCCTAATTGGTCTCTGCCCTGTCGCTTGCCCCTTTCCCCATGGTAGACATTCTGTGACAATGCTGCCAAACTGATTTTCCAAAACCTGATTTGAGGCATGGCAGACTTCTGCTTTGAAGACCATTCATTCCTGAATATCCCCAGGATGAGGTCTAAGCATGGCATCAAATGTTCCTCTCAAAATCTGGTCCACGCCAAACTTTTGTGCCTACCTTACGTGACAAACATATTCTCCATCCACACTGAATACCTCACTCTGTCTTGAAGACATTTAAAGCTCTGAGCCTCTGCACGTGTGTCCCCACTGCTGGACTGCCTGGTCTACCCCCACTAAACTCCTGGTCCTCCCGTAGGATGAGCTTAAACATTACATTCTCTCTGAGGCCTTTCCTGATGCCCACCAGGCAATGAGCCACTTCCTAACTACGGTGGCATTTCATGACCCCACTTAGAACCCTTATTATTATAATTATTTCTATGTGCTACCTCTGTAGACCTCCCCCGGCCCCCAGGGGCAGAAACTATCTTATGCTCACATAATCCGGCACATAATCTAGCCGCCGGGGGTCTAAGAGGTAACACATAGAAACAAATAATTGTAATTATTATAATGCTTGTGGACTCAAAGAAACCAAAGTTTATAGGACAGGGTCTGGAGCCTCACAGACCTGGGTGTGAAGTCCAACTTCTCAGCTACCCACCCCCGGGCAACTTCCCCTCTCTGATCCTATTTCCTTCCTGTGGAATGGGGACACCACCACCACCCTTGCAAAGCTGTTTCAGGGTTAGAGATAGTGTATAGCAAATTTCAACCATGGTCCACGGCATAAAACTGGCGTTCACTAAGGGGCAGCTGTAATTCTCATTACACTCTCTCTTTTGACTATTTTTCCAGCTTATTGTTTGATGTGTATCGCTCATTGAACACATTATCATCTCTTGTTCTTAAATGAAAATGTAGGTGAACTGAACTTTCTTTCTCTGTAATAGTGGCAGTCTAATCTGAAAGCTGTATCTCATTAACAGCTCGTCTCAGGGCTGTCGGCAGTCTAAACAAAAATAGTTCCTGGTGTCTGATCTCTTTGTCCTTTGTAGGCCTCTATGACATAAACGGGATATTTAATAAGCAGGAATACAAGCAAAACTTTTAGATCATTTATTACATAAGGTTTAACAAACTCCTTGCAGGGCAGTTTCCCAGAGTGAAAAAGTGTATTCCAGGGAACTGTTCGTCTAAAGCAAAAGAAGAAACGCCAGGTGTCTTTTGAATATTCTCCAGGGAACTTAGGATAGGTGTGTATTCAAAGAATGTGAGTTTTTAAAAATGTCAACAGACTGGTAAGCCATAGGTAGTTAAGTAAGAAATACTATATAGCCCTGGCTGGTGTGCCTCAGTGGATTGAGGGCTGGCCAGTGAACCAAGGGGTCACTGGTTCAATTCCTGGTTGAGACCCATGCCTGGGTTGGGACCCATGCGTGAGAGGCAACCACCCATTGATGTTTCTCTCCCTCTCTTTCTCCCTCCCTTCCCCTCTCTCTAGAAATAAATAAAATCTTAAAAAAAAAAGAAAAAAGAAATACTGTATAGCTTATATGCCACTACTTTGTATTCTTCCCCACCTTATGCATTGAACTCTCATTATTTGGCTTACTGGTTTTGGAGTACTTGACAGAAAGTGGCTTAGAAGACCTGGGATCCAGTCCTGAAATGACCCCTAACTGAATTGGCCACATCAGCTCTCTGAACCACATTTTTCTTCAAATAGAGAGTCTGGATGCTCTCCTAAAGCTTCTAAAGTTAGTGGACTCCACTGCTTTAATTTCTTTGCTCTATTAATTTATTTCCCCATTGATATTCTACCTCTCCTAGGGCCCACCAGGTCATACTTTTAGCCTATCATCCTTAGCACCAATTATAGCCTACCAGTGGTATCGCAACATCCTCGTAAGGCAGCTTATCTTCTCGCCAAGCATCGTCGATCAAATCCAAGATCCTTCCATCTCTCTGTACTTCACTGTCCATGCTCCTGCAGCTTTGATCTTGTCAAACCTGTAAGCCAAAGAGGTTATTTCTAACACATAAAGACTCAGGGGGTGTAATCCCGCACTAGGATTTCCCAGGCTTTCTAGCCTGGATGTGTTGTTTGATACAATATTACCCTGGAAAGACTCATCTCATCTGGGTCACATGACAGTTTATTTTTATGAACATAGTCCCTCCTCTCTGTCCCCCCACTCCACTTCTCTCCTCTTCCGTTGATGGATGTACATTGGACATCAGACGTAGCCCAGCTGACAAACCAGTGTCATAATGTGGCAGGACGGCAATATATTTGAGGTCCTCTTGTTATGACACCATAAAGCATCTAGAATGTAGCTTTTTTCTCCTAATTTGCACAATTACCTTTCCCTGTTCAGGATGCCTTTGACGAACCCCTGACTCACAGCCAAGTCTTCTCTCTGGTCCCTCTACCTTTCTTGCATTTTCACAAGAGTCACCACTTGCCTTGGCTCTAATACCGGCATTCTTAGGCGGAGGAGCTAAGTGAATATGCTGAGATAACACTGAACTGTGTTATAAAAGTGACCAACCACGGACCTGACAGAAACCCTCGGCTGAGCTTGCATAGGACAAGGCCTCCTTTCTTAAGAAGATACCCCGGCTGGGCCCTGAAACAAGCGCCTTCAGGTGAGCAACAGTGGCAGGACCCGCGCTGCTTGTTTTTCCTTCCCTTTGGGGTTCCCCTGATTCTCAACGTCGCGCTCCCTTTAATGCCTGGTCAAGATGCTTACTTATCGCAGCCGATTCCCCATTCTTCCCCCCCTAGCTGGCTGTAGTCAGCTTAGAAGGTACCCCTGGGTTGTTTCCAAGTTTGGGCTACTTTTTACCACAGGTATCACCCTGCCGTGCTCCCTGCTACCAAACAGCCCTCCTGATGGCCTGGAAGTCCATGGCACCAACGGTACTCTCGGGCACCCCCACTTCGTAGAGTATGAAGACTCATACAAGAAACAGTCTTTGGGAGTGGAATCCAACTCCTTCATACAGGCCTGTGTTTGTCCCCAACAGAATGACTGCAAAATTGCCCTAATACTTGGGTAATAATTATACAGGTTGGGATAGGGGAGAGGTGTTTTATCCCTATGATGAAGAATTAGGCCAAACTGAAGCAAAAGGTGCCCAGGTACATCTGCAACCAGTGAACCAGATGAGGTCTTGATGTTTCACACAAGAATCAATCCAGACTCAGCCAGCGAATAACTCAAAACAGGAAGGATCCTGCCTTTAGGAAACTTACACACAAGGGGTCCTTACCCTCAATTCCATTTATATTTCTGGAGTCTCTGTCTTACAAGATCCCTCCTTTTTCCAGCTGCCACTCCTTTGTCCTCGATGCTCTGGCCTCTGGGATACCCTCTTCCCTTTTCTCTGCTGATCAAAACCTGATTTTCCTAGGCCCACAGAGATTCCCACTTTTTGGTAAAATGTTCTCAAATCACTCCAGCCTCAGGAGGCATTCTGCCCTCGAATACTTCCTTCTTGTCCTTATGATCCACCAAACACACATTTGGTCAGCTCTGTGACCGCCTGCTCAGGTATTATCACCTCCAAATGTTATGTCTAGTTTAGTATCAATGACTCCTTAACGCATCTCTCCCCAATGCGGACTCAATGTTTCTCATCCGTTAATCTTTCAAACATCTCTAATCCTATCATACTTGCCATCCTTTGCACCTAAACGCCTCTTTCCCCCATCACTAACCCATACTTCTTTCAAAATCAACATGGGCGTTAGATCACCAGGGTCAACATCCCATTTCCAGAGTTAGGCGTTAAGGTGTTTTCACCCTTAAGGAGCTGGAAAGCAAGATGAAAGGCAACGTCAGGACGCGGCCACTGTCCCAGGCTCTTGCTCCACTCGATAGAATTAACCACTACTAGTTTCCTGAGCAAACTTTTCTTACACGTGTGAGAGTCCCAATCCTGGAATGCTGTCTCCTCTTCCTTTCCTCCCCGCCCCCCCCGCGCCCCCCAACTAACCTACGGCCAATCTAAAAACCTTGGTTCCTGCAAGAGGCCCTGTTTCTGCCCCAGGAGGAGCGAGGCACCCGCCCTCCCAGGTCCCAGATCCCCGTGCACACTGAACGATCCGATGGGAAGCTTGTCACAGTGCATGCTTCATGCTCTTTCCAGACACCGGTGCGTGCTTCCCCAGGGCGCGGGCGCCTTTTACCCATCTCTGTATATACAAGATCAAATCAAAAAGGCCTTTCCCCTCGCTAGAAATGACCCTCGCAGGCCACCACCATCTGCACAGGTGTCTGAGGCCGCCTCACAGCACCGACTTCCGGCCTCAGCCTGGATATACCAAACTTGGAGCGAGGCGGGACAGGATCAGGTCCAAGCCCGTTATCCAAGTTCCTTTCTGCCCGGCCAGGCGTGCGGTAAGAGCAGTAATGAGACGGACGAAGTGAAGACAATCAGTGTCGGCCGATGGGGCTGGGGGGAAAGGTGACGCTGTGGAACGAACTCCTTCCCGCCCTCCAAAACCTAGGCTAGGGGCGCAGAAAACCCTTACCGGCACCCGACCCAGCACTGCACCCGCGGCGGCCAGAGCCCACCCTCGGCACGACGTCATCTGTACGCCTTTTCCTCCGATCCCCGGATGTGAGTGATCCCATTCGCTTGCGTGGAGCGGGGGGCGGTCAGGAAGGAGGTGGTTTCCATTAAAAGTGAGGGGGCAGGGGGCGGAACCAACGTGCGGACGGCGGAGAAGCTTGGACGTCAGGTTGGCGGTGACGCGCGCGCGCGCCCCTGGGCGGAGGTAACGGCGGGAAGGTTCGGGCGCGCGCGCGGGCGCGCGCGGCGGCTCTAAAACCGCATGTGCGCTCGGAGGGCAGGCGAGGGGCGGGCGTGTCCAAGTCCGGAGGCAGTCCTGGCCGCGGTGGTGCCGCCTGCCAGGCGACAGTATGGCCCGGGGCTGGCTTCCGCGGCAGCCCGCGGGCCTCCAGGCCCGCCTCCACCGGCCCGGGCTCGCCCAGGCGCCCCGCCCCTCGGCCTCGCCGCGTACGAACTGCGGAGCCGCGAAAGCGGATATGGCCTTGCCAGGCGCACGGCCCAGGCTAGCCAGGTGGTCAGCCCTCCCCTGAGGCCCGGCGGGCGGGAGGGTGGCGGTGCGGACGAGCTGCTCCCTGCGCCTCAGCTACCCGGGCGGAGTCAGCCTCGGATCCCTCCATCTCTTTGGGGGGAGGGATCCCGGGGGATATCTTCCCGCCTAGTCTGCCCTATCTAGCTAGCTTTGCTAACATTGTAGCAACTTAGATCATCAAAGGCAAGTGATGCCGGCACATTTAGGGTGGGAAGTTTGGTAATTTTTAAAAAGCAAGTTGGTTTAAAAACGTTAATGTTAGTACAGAAGGGACAGAAATGTAGAAATCGTGATGGTTTGAGCTATGGATTGCTCCATACAAAACATGGATGGGAAGTAAATGATAGAGTGTGGGTGTGAAAGGGGTGATCCCTTAGGAACGCTAATAATGAAGATAACGGGACCCGGCACATGTAGTCTCATAATGTGGTTTTCCATATGTCTCTTACAGCATCAGAGAGTGAAGATGAGTCTGATGTCAGTGACTAGTCTTAATTTGTAGTTACAGTGCACTTGTTTGCACAGAGTGGGTTTTTTGAGCTTTACATCGGATTCCTGAAATCTTAAGTGTTATTTTATTCCTTTAATCAAGTGTTGTATAATAGGTACCCTGTAATTACACAACACCCCTCCCCATGCCTGCACTTAATTTTATAGATATGAAAAGGAAATCATAGTTTCATCAGCTACGTTACCTTCAAATATTTACATTTAGATTTAAAGCTGTAACTTAATGATATAATAAAAGTGTGTTTTTTTCTTATTTGGTGTAGTGCCGTCTTATCCTGACCTTGCCCTTTGATTGTATCATTAACTGATCAGTACAATATAGTAAAAAATACAATGTAAAATGTGCCAGAGATTTATAAACATTCAGTCACATTGTTCTTTAAAATGTATGTAGATTCTGGTTTTAAAAGTTATTGTAATAACTGTGTTAATTGTGCTGATGCCATTTTCCTCCCATTAAAAGGAAGACCTGTGCTCAGTCCCTCCTGTTGTGTGTAGTAGAGGTGGCTGAGAGTGACAGCATCAGGCGTCCACTCTCAGAGCTTCCTACTTAAAAAAAAAAAGTCAGCTTGATACGAAGTTCAGCTGAAGCCAACATCGACATAAGTTTTAGGGACTGAATTTTTAATTTTTATGTTATGTTAGTTTTTTTTTTCTCCAAGAGCTGGGTTTGTTTTTTCAGTTTTACAAAACCACAGCACTGTCATCCACCTATGAAAATGAATAAAAATTCTATAATGTCAGTATTTAGTCTGGGTTCAGATTTCCCCACTGTTCCTTAAATAGCTTTTTATAATTGCTTGGATCAGAATCCTGCAGAGATACACATGTTGCATTTGGTTGATACACTTTTTAAACCTTTAGAGTTCCCTTGCCTCTTTTCCCCTTAATATTCTAGATTTAGCTAATTGCATCCACATGGTACCCTTTAACATGTAAATCAATTTCCTTTGCTTCCTTTAAACCAGCATGTAGGTCTAGAATGCCACTATCCACTTACAGTAGCCCCCAGCTAGCTGTGACTATTTAGATGAATTAAAATGAAATGAAACTAAAAATTCAGTTCTCTTGTCATATTAGCCATGTTTCAAGTGCCCAGTAGTCATAGGTGCCTCGTGGCTACCGGTTTGACTGGTGTAGACATAAAATATTTCCGTAATTGCAGAAAGTTCTGTTGAACAGCGCTGATCTAGAAGTTTGTTCAGATTCAGCCTTGATGTTTTTTTGGCTGGGGAGATAGGAAGATTTCCTAGGGGGTGCAGTATACTTTCTGTTGCATTAATTATCAAAGAGGCAGATGGTGAGTTGTCTCTCTTTTTGTGATGTTAGGATTGAGCTGTGTAGCGGGTTTAGGTGTTGTCAGCCCTGTCTATCACGAAATTCCCCATGAACCTTTCACTTACTGGAGAAGTCTTTTTACGGATTTAGTTGCCTATATCCATTATTGCATTAGGGGTTGTAATGCGGTGATTTTCTAATTCTATCATTCCTTCAGTGTTTATTAGCTGGAAATCCTTCATGAAGAAGAACTTTCTCCCATGAGCTATTTGACTACCATCAGCTGTTTGAAATACAATTTGTACAGGAAAGGCAAGAAAAATGCTTAATGCTCTTCCTCTATTTTCAGACTTCAATAATGAGTTGGTGGCCTAACAACCTACAAAGGTAACCATGGGGGTTTTTGTCTTTAAAAAAAATCATCAACTTATTGACGTGCATAGATTTAAACCGTTTCAACCTATTGGCCATCTTTTTGGGGGGGGGCGGGGTGCTCAAATTATCCTGTTTTTGGCTAGTGGTGGCCCCTTTAAGTTGGTCCTGTCCACTTTAATATGGCCAGCAGTCTTTGATAATGTTATCATTTTCTGGTAAAACATGTTCCTGGCCATTTATACATTTTTAGCCACCAGGAATCCTGGTTCTTTTGAGTGGGAGACGATAGAGATCGGAGTCTGGGTGGGCACTTAGAGGTGCTCTTCTGGATTGATCGTTAGTTCTGTGGTTTACAGTGTCCAGAATTAGAAAATACTTTTTAAAAGGAGAAATACCCAGAATTCACACTGATATTTCCAATTTAATTTTAATTTTATAGGTTTTTTTGCATATTTGACTTTATATTTGTGTCTTTTGCTGAAAATATTGGTACCTAATGTCATAACATAATTACTTTTAAAAATCCTATATTATATGTAACTTTTAAATGAACAATACCAATTTTATTATCAACAACATGATTTCTAAATAGTGTGCAGGATTTCTTTGCAGTTCTCTTTTAGTCTTAGTATATATTCCACTTGGATACGTGCAGTACAATTGCATTTTAAAGTCATGAAACCATTTGTTATTGTTTAGGCTGCCAACTTGATGTCTAGTTGATAGTTGATTTATTTCATTTTATTTTCATTTTTTCGATCCTGCTTTTTTCCTATTTGGATTTGTTTTAGTATATGTAAAATATTTGCATAATTTCTATAAAACAAGTACCTGTAAAACAAAGTACATCCAGATACGCTGAAGAAAACATCCCTGTTTTCTTCATCCTATTCCCTTCCTTATAGGTATCATATTTACTAGTTTTGGGTTTACCTGTTCCTAAAAATAAATGCATTCTATCTATACACCTATACCTGTATGTATCTGCAGATATATATCTATATATCTATGTATGTATACATACACACACACAATTTTATATACATTCATCTTATATGTATATACATGTATATGTATTTCCCTTTTCTCAATAAATAGTAGTATTTGTATATACTGTGTTGTATCTTGCTTTTTTTTCACCTAATAATATATGCCCTGTATATCCCTCCATGGAAGTATGTAGAGATTGTTATCCCTTTTTACAGCTTTATAGTATTTCATTGGTGGATGAATATTCAAATAGTCCCCTGTTGATAGGTGCTTGTGGTTTTTCCTGCTGTTGCATATAGTTGTGCAATGTCTATCCTTGTGCATATGTGATTTTGTATTTTTGCCATTGTATCTTTGGGATAGTGTCCTAAAAGTGGCATTTTTGGATCAAAGGGTAAGAAATGCATATATATCGGTTGTTAGGTATTGCCAAAATCTCCCCTATAGTAGTTTCACATTCCTATGTGCATTGTACATGGGTGCCTGTCTTCCCGTGCCTCACGAGTATATATTATCAAACTTTTAAATTTTGGTTAACCTAATACAGAAGAAAGGCTAATTTAGTATATTTTAAACTTGGTGAGCAAGATTGAGCACCTTTTCATATATTAATTTGCATTTCTTTTCCTATGAGCTACTTGTTCATGCCTTCTACCTATTTTTCTATTTTGTTTTTGTTTTTACCCCCTCAATCTTTAGGTTCCCTGTGTATTTGGATAATTAAGCCTTTGTGATAAGACTTTCAAATACCACTGTCATTTGTCTTTTGTCATTACCTTTGCTTATGGCATATTTCCCATTTAAAAATGTATTTGTGTTTACTCAGATTTCTCAGTCTTTCCCCTTATTTTTTTTGGATTTTGAGTCACAATTTAGTCAGTGTTTTAAATTTTTATTTTTATTTTGGAAACTTTCTTTGATACTTTATCTGCTGATATTTTCCCCCATTAAGATTAGGGACCTTTTTGGGCAATGGTAAATTATACCGATTATTTATTAGAGCAGCCACAGTATTGTCTGACGGGCCATGGATTTTTGTAGTCACAGTAACACCGAGGCAGGGAGGGGACAGAACACCGTCACCCTCCTTAAAGTGAGATTTGATGGGTAGGCATAGCCCTTCTATTAGTGCTCATGCATTTGTAGTTGCAGCTTTTTTCTTCCTGTGCCCCATTTCGTGAGTAATTTTATCTTGGCTGTATACTCTAGATATTTTTTTTCTGATCTGCTTAATGAAGAGGTTAAATTGAAGGTCTTCAGGTCCTTTCCAGCTCTTGAAGTCCTAGAAATATGTTAATGAATTTCAAGGATTTGCTAATTATCAAATATCCTATTTGGATTATTTTTTCCCTAAGATTTAAAGTGTGTTTCCTTGCTTCCCAGACTTGGTGAAAAAGCTTGTATTTGCTTAAACCATCCTATTCCAGATTTCACTGATTTTAAACAGCTTTCATTCCAAAGGAGAGTTAATAATGAGTAACTTTGTTCATTGATGTCTTGGTCTAAGTGCAGAGATGACTAAGACTGCCCTGTAACAATTGTAGAGCTACACAGTTCCCATTTAACCACATTAGCATTGACGTTAGTGGCCAGGAGTGGCAGATTATCGAACAGTAATTACTTAAATTTGTATTTAATATTATGAACAAAGAATATCTAACTTTACATAATTGTCACATGGCACAGGCAAAGAGGAAAGCAGAGGGACATAGTTCAAAGAGCTGAATGAGGGTTAGGAAAGGAATTAGAGATGTAACTGTGAGAAAGGTCCACAGACAATCTGAGTCCTTGCTAGTTACCTGATCCTAAGGAATGAGAATTGATGGTGTTTGATAGCTACTCAAGCAGGTGGTGAGGGTATTGTTAAAGAAACACATTACACATTAGTAAGATTACTTTATTTTACACAGAGAATGCTGCTGGTCCCCTCCCCTGCTTAAATACAAGGATCTCTTTGTCTTAGACCATTATTTTGATTTTTGAAATGGTAATTTCTTCCCTTATGTGGGCTATTTTTACTGTTGTGCTACTGCCACCTGGTGGCCATGATAGCCACGTCATACTTTAGGTTACATTTTTCCTGTATTCAGACTTTCTGATTTTGTTTGATTTTGATTATTGCTAGGAAGACTGTGATGAACCAAAATAAGATATAAAGATATTTCACAATCTGGAATACTGTAAAATATATAAATATTGTGCATTGGCTGAGACTCGGCAGTTTCCTCAAAGTAATAGTATTTATCTTTTATGAGTGTTGTGAAGAATGAATTAGACAATATATGCAAGGCAGAACAGTTGAGCACTAAGTGACTTTTAGTTTCTGTTATAAATATTGCTAATTATTCAGTAATGTCATCCAGAAAGCATATCAATATATTATATATTATTAAATGTATATTAATAATATATATTTAAAGTATATTAATGTTTAAGAATAACATGACCTAAGGAAGTATAATTTTACTAATGATAATTTTGAACAATAGCACTTTCCTACCTATTTAAGAAATATCTATGCATAATTATCAAGAGCGTGCTGGTTACAAATGGACATTTAACTAGCTGTTAGAATACCATGAAAGAGCTGAAAGAAAGCTTGGAGATTATAGTTCATATTCCTCATTTTACAGGTGCAAAATCTTAAGTCCAAGGACACAAAGCTAGTCAGTTGCAGAGCAGGACTGTATCCTGGGTCTCTATCTACCTGGTACTGGGTGAACAGAGGGCCGCCTTCAGGCTCTCCAGCGTGGATCAGCTCATGGAACCTGGGTTGTGTTGTAATTGACCGTATCATGGTTTGAAAGAAAGTGGTACTAGTAGAACACGAAAATCTTTCTCTTTAGTTTTTTATTTTGTCTAATGAAGGACAAGCCAACTGGAAAAAAACCCCTTTCTGCCATATATATGCATGAATAGTTTAATACTCCTGTTAGAACATTAGAAATAGATGCAGGTAACATGTAGCAGTCATATTTTCCAGTTTTCTCATTCTTTGTGTTTCCAGGAGAATGCCTCTGTCATTAAATTTTCCCTCTGGGAGAGCATTTTTGGTTATTTTTTCTTTTCCATACTGGACTATTAATTCCTTGAAAAGGGCAATGCCTTTCATCACTGTATATCTAGTGGTTAGTACAACACTGAATTCTTTGTTGAATGAGAGAATCCTCAGAGAAGTATATATAATTTTTAGACAAGGCATTAGGACAAAGAGGCAGAACCTCCACACCACTGTTTTTGGGAATTACCTGAAAGACTAATTCATGACTGAGTCTTTGAAGGTTTAAGGAGAAAAGCGTTATCGCAGGGGTGAGAAGTAGTTTGACATTGATTAATGTTTTGAAGATTTGTGATAATAGGTGAGAAACCTACAGTAGGTATTACTACTCATTGGCACTTCGGAATTTAAGGGTGGTCTTTCCTCTCTCCTTACCTTCCTTCCTTTATGTTGTCTTTCCCTTTCTATGACAGTCTCTTCTGTCTGCTTTCTCTGCCAGACCCTGCGCTGTAGTTCTCCAGCTGTGACCAGTTTGGGCAGGGAGAGAGAGAAAAGGGAGGGGATGGACACGTTCAGGCAGACACATCCAGCGCGTGCGGTGCTGAAGCGCAACACTAAGCCCCGGAGCTGCAGGCATGAATGAAATCGGCGTTCGCCTTTTCGGGATGGATCTGAGGGGAAAGGGTGTGCTCCCCTGGGGCATAACTCCTGTGAAAGAACCCATTAAGAACTAGGAAGGATGCAGTGCAGAGGAGGCAGGACCCACGTAGCTGCCTTTCAAGGGAAGGGAGGGTATTCCAAGAAGCTTCAAGGGTTTGTCATTTTGAGGGTGAGTAGGAACTCCTGTGATGGACCAAGGAGCTCAGGCTCAGGGCATTCAACCTGTTTATAATCTCTTAAAAACAAACAAACACACAAAAAGCTACACTTTTTTCTCTGACGTGTGTGGCCCCTAATTTCTCCTGTAGGAGGGTTTGTGTCATCGTGCCTCCACTTCTAGCACCCTTCCTCCATTGGTCCACCCTTGCGTTTGGAAGCAGAGATACAGCAATGAGGTGTTTGATTTCAGTCATGTTTGGAGAGTGTCAACGGCAATTCAGATCACTTTTAAGTTATTTTGTTTGGTCTGCAATGTACCTGGTCCTAATATTTTTTGAAGTGATATTCCTTGACTGCTCCTACAGTCATCCTATGAAGCGCTGCATTTTCGTATTTGTATGCTTTCATTGACATTCTTAAGTTTGTCAGTGGACATGTTAGAACTCAAATACTGAATTTCCTCCTGATTGCTATTTTTGCTTTTCCAGTTGCCAAAGCAAAGGGGATTTGGCAATGGAGGCTTTGTTGGAAGGAATACAAAATCGGGGACATGATGGGTAAGTTTGCTTTTGTCCTGAAACTTCTCGCTGAGTTTAAACAGCATGTTTGAGTTATGCCTCTGACCATTTTGTGCTTTGGGTACAGAAGCAAAAGTGTCCAGCCAAAGCTGGTCTGGTTCATGGTGTTTGTGGACAGCATCTCTCGCTGGGGTGTTTGCCTTGTCTCAGCAGCATGAAGCCTGACGCTTGCCTTTATTCCTCTTTAAATGTTCTACTTTTAAAAGCAAAAGTATAAGTACAGAGGCTTTGTGACACTAAGAACCATGCTCTTTTTAAAAAGTAGTTAAACCTTAGTCGTTATAGCTCTGTGCGTGTTCCTAAAAACCTTTTGGCGTCCTGTACACCTGTGTCCACTTCTGTTTCCACTCTGTAATACCTGGCGTCTCCTGAGACTTTGAAGGACATCAGTTAAGTTTATAATAATCAGATAGGTTGCAGTAAGTTCCTAATAATAAAGTGGAAAAAATAGTTGAAATAAATCTGACTCAAGGATGAGTTTCCTGAAACAGCTCTTAAAATTGTGGTATTTCCTCAGTAGCTTAGTTGCCTCCAAGACTTTTGATTTTGGCTCGCTGAGAATGTGACATCAGCTGGCCTGGATTCTTCCTGAAACCTCCCTTGAAATATTACAAAGACACTCCTCGTTGGCTGTTGAAGTCTCACTCACAGCCAGACTTAAAACATCAATTTTGTGTTTGATCAAAAGACTTAGGCTTTAGGTTGGCTCTTAGATGAAGAACAAATATTTTGTGGGATAAGTCATCACCTTAATATGAACATTAAAAGGAAAAACTCAGAAATCCTGTTCTTTGCTTCTGATAATTTATTTATCAACATTGTTCCTCCTCAAGTAGGTTTACATCTTTATTTTTGCATCTGAAAGGTGAAAAACCACTTTGACCTATGTTCTGTGTTCTTAAGGGTCTGTTCTTATTTATAGGGCATTTTTGACATCCTGTGAAGCAGAACTACAGGAGCTCATGAAACAGATTGACATAATGGTGGCTCATAAGAAGTCCGAATGGGAAGGGCAGACACACGCTTTAGAAACTCGCTTAGACATCCGTGAGCGGGAACTGAAGGCTCTTAGGGGCCAGCTGGATATGAAACACAAAGAGGTAAAGTAGTTGATTTTTCCCTCTTTTTGATATTTTGACCTTTCATAATCAGTATATTCTTAAATATTTGTTGAAGAAAGCATTTTTATCTCATTTATTTCTTTATTGTCTTTTAATTCTGGTGGTTTCTTTTAGAAGAAAAATTCATTGTGAAAATGCCTAAGAATATTAACTTTTATTTCAATGATCATGTTACCTTGGTCACATGTAATACCTGCGTAACTTCTTTATGAAAATGTCAGTTATGTCACATGACCTTTGTATAACCTCCATCTGGAATGTCTGTTATCAGCATTCAGTGAGTTTAGTGAACATTGTTTTTGGCCTTATTGTATGCTTAGTATAAAAAACATTAAGCCCAGAATTCAATAATTTGCCTCTTTTGGTTAGATTTAAAGCAAAACACAGAAATACTTTTAAAAAATTTATATTTTCCCTTATTCAAAATTAGGGGAAAAGAAAGAAAGAAAATAATAAAAATTACTTGCAATCCCACCACCCGCAGTTATTGGTGACTTTGGGGCAAAGTTCAATAATGTTTGGGGATCGATTCCTCATAATTTAGCTGGTACAGTAAAAGTACACTGAATATGGGAAGGAAGCAGAAAGCATTTGTGTGTGCAAGAATCGCCTCTATATTGCCGGCCCGTCAATCTCACACACGTGGGAAGAGCCGTAGGGAAACACTGGCCCCAGGCCTCGTTCTGATGGACTTTCGTATCAGCAGGATCACCACTCAGTGCTGTTACTCAGTTCATTGAGGTGCATTTCTGGGAATGATAGACACTGAAATTGTGATTCTATCGATGACAGGTATCGAGAGTATTTTAGATTTCACTTAACAAGGAGAGGGCTGAGCTTGATAAAAGTGTTTTTATGCTTGTCAAATGACTGTCTTCATTGGTTGGTTAAAATTATACCTCACGTGAAGATAGAGGCGGTGAAAAAGTACATGGAATCATTTGTTTCTTTTTGTTTTTATTTTAATTTACAGAGGGTCAGTGCTTCTCATCTGGTAAGCTGCTTTAGCTACCACTTCTTTATTTCTCATAGAGCAAAACAGAAGTCATTCTGTTTAGTAAGTTAAAGTGATAGCGGTTTCCTAGTTAGAGAAAACACTATATATAGATTTACAAGTCACTTACTTTGTTAGACACCTGTTAAAGAAATTCCTGTGTGTGTGATTATGAGAATATTTAGTTGCTTTGAGGCTGTTTGAACTTATTTCTGTAGCTTAATGTGAAGGGCATTATTGCTATTATTAAATACCTTCAAGAGAAATTATCAGGTCCATGTTAAGGATTTGAGGGTGACAGGTTTGGCCTGGCACATCAAAAAATTTAGTATGGTAGCTGTTTGGTCGATTTGCCACTTCATTGCACGCGCCGCTGAAAGTTGATGACGTTTCTAGAACTAAAGCGCTTTTACCAAACACTAGTCATGGGGCTCTGTTCCATAGTTTGTCTCTG
This sequence comes from Mormoops blainvillei, assembly GCA_004026545.1. Taxonomy (NCBI): domain Eukaryota; kingdom Metazoa; phylum Chordata; class Mammalia; order Chiroptera; family Mormoopidae; genus Mormoops; species Mormoops blainvillei. The sequence continues at coordinate 21,436 of PVJD01002997.1, read as the reverse complement.
AAATTGTGTTGGTAATACCATGTTCAATTCTACTTTGAACGGTAAATCATATAAGAACTAGAAAATAGGGCTTTAAGTTTTTTTCATTTTTATTTGACAGCCTGGAAGCAGTTAGTCCTATGGTATAAACCAGTGCTGCTCAGATGGTAGGCCCACAATGAGATAAAAAGCTTGCACCAGAATGTAAATCAGTACATTGCGCCTTTCTCCCTTCATAGAAAGTTTTGCTGTATAAAAATGTCAGCAGCACTAAGCACTGTATTTCCTGACATAGTTGATTTACATTCTGCCTGAAGTTCCTGATGCCCTGCTGGATGGCGGTTGTGACCAGCGCTGGCTGTCTGCGGGTCACTGCTGGAGCGGCTCTGGTGTGAACGGCTCGCTTGGTGGGGGATGCTTTATGAGTTTTCCGAGTCCACTGCTGGGCTTGGGTTGGATTTAATGGGCATTGCTGCTGCTGGTACCTTCTGATGCCCTGCAGAGCAGGTAGACTTAATGAAACACGCATGGAATTTGGAGTCCTGGCTCTGCCTCTTTTTAGCCGACTGACCCTGAACAGATAATTTAACTTCTCTGAGCCTGTTTCATCATGTGTAAAATTAGGATAAAAACCCCATGTCACAGTTGTTGTTGTTGTAAAGATTGAGTTACTGTGTAAGAAAGCACTTTGAAAACTATAAATTGAATCTAGAATCAATTGTTTCAGCTCCTCTGTCATCCACACTGACCGTCCAAACCTTGGCTCCTTTTTCTCCACCTAAGGCCATCCCCCACTCAGCATTTCACCTCTCTTTTTTCCCTCCTTTTCTTTAAGAAATTTAAATATTTTGAGTTCCCATTATGAGCCAGACCCTGGTACATAAATAAAATTAAACAATCTTTCCTTCACATGTAATATTAATGCCTGCCATGTATAATAAGTACAAAGAAAAATGTTTCTACAAGGCTCGTAAGGAAACACAGCAGTCATCTGCCCCGCCCCCCTGAGCCTCGGAGTCCTGCTGCTCTGAAGCGGTCACTTTGGTGCCTTTAACGCCGCCTTTTGCTGTTCTCCCCATGGTTCGCAGTAGCATTTTTATACTTACATATCTTAATTTTCAGGTCTAATCATTTATCTGATGACTTCCTACTCTGAAAATTAAGGGGTTTGCCCTCTGCAATACAATTTCCATTCCGTCATCCTGCCAGGATTGCGTGTCTTAATGTTTGTTAGCTCAGTGTTCAGTATACACATCATTAAGAGGGCAGATATTATTCACAGCTGAGTCAGAGAGTATATGATAATCAAACTTATTTCTTGTACAATTTTTTTGTTCCCTGTAATTGATAATTGTCCCATTTTTATTTGCTTTTAAAAAATGTACCTACTGCTCTGGCTGGATAGCTTAGTTGGTTAGATGGTCATCCTGTCCATTGAAAGGTTCCAGGTTCGATTTCCAGTCAGGGCACACACCCAGGTTGTGAGTTTGATCCCTGGTCCAGGCACTTATGGGAGGTAACTGATCAGTGCTTCTCTTTCTGTCTCCTCCCCCTTCCTCTCTCTCTCTACCATCAATAAAAAACCATATTCTTGGGTGAGGATTAAAAAAAAATGTACCTACCATTGTTTCTTCCCAAACTCCCTGACACAAATATAAATCTTCTCTTAGTGTTTTCAGACATTAGGTAATGTATCTGTTTTCTTTCTTCTTGTTTTGGAGCTCTCCATTTTCAAATATGGATAAGTTGCTCTGTAGGCTAGAAATTATAGCTTCATCTTGGGAACTCCCTTCACTATTATTCTGGAGGTTTTATAAATCCAGTTCTTCATTTTGGTAGCACATACTTTTACATATCTGGAAATGTCTTTATTCTTTTTTCACATCTGATTGAAAGTTTGATTGGCTATAGAATTCTGCTTTAGAAGTAAATTTCACTCAGGATGTTTTTAGTTAAATGTGAATCTTTCAGACGTTAACATTTGGTAATGGCAGACTAGGTAACTTGGGCCAATTCACCTACTGAGGCAAGTAGGTAAGTTAGATTGAAAAAAAACTGCTTGAAGTAGAATGCTAACAAGACAGTGAAGAATTACCAGGCCAGGATCTGGGCGAGGCTAAAGGTCCATGCAGGTGAGCCCAGAGTTTGGGGCAATTATTAGCTGAAACTAGAGAAGACAGCTGAGAGGATAGAGACTAAGTGGGTTTTTGATAACTTCGAGGGGTTAAGAGAATAAAGGATTTGGTGTCTAAGGTGGCTCTGAACCCCTCCTCATTTTGGGTTGGGAACCTTTTCAGGAATAGGATGGGCCAGTTGTAGAACAGGCTCTCTTCGGACTGCCACTAAGAAGATGCAGACATTTTCATCTGTGAATTAGTTGAAGATGACCCTGGAGTGTACTGTCACCAGCAGCTCCGAAGTGCTTGGGCTTCCAAGAACCTGGGAAAAGCAAACTTACATTTTCTCCGAAGGGAAAAAACACCATTCTGAGTCTTGAAGTATTTCTTGTAGTAGTTTTGCAGATATGATGCTTGATAACCACCGAGAAAGTAAGGTTAGATACATGAGGAGACAAAGACAACAAAAAATTTAAAAAGCAGAGGCAAAAGAAGATGAAAACAGACCCAAGGAGAATCTGGACAGTGGCGCTATCATGCTTAGACTTTACAGTAGCTGTATTTACTGTGTTCAGAGAGACTAAAGACAAGATTGAGCAATTCAAGAAAGAATTGGAAACAATTAAAATAACTAAAAATGAGTGGGAATGAAAGTACTGAGAAATAGAATAATTGAAATCAAGGTCTTAAAGATTGAGGTCATTAGTAAGCTGGAAGATGGCACAGAAGAAAATGTTTACAATAAAGTGTAGACCAAACAATAGCAAATATAAAAAAGAAAGCAAGAGAAAGAGAATACAGTGAGAAGGTAAATGTGGCTGCTTTTGGAACTCCTGAAGGAGAAAAAAGAGTGAGAATGGGCAGAGGCAATATTGGAAAATAAACTGGCAGAAGGTTTGCCAGAAGTGAGGAAGACTGTGTATTTAAGGAATCCAAGAATCTCAAGCAAGATAAATAAAAATAAAAATTTACCTAGGTTGAAAACTAAAGACAAAGTGGAAATCTGACAAGCAAACAGATGAGCAACCAAAAAGTTTATCTGCCAAGAAAAAAAAGATTATCTACAAACAGTTCCCAACAGTTGATTTGTCTGCTAAAGCAGTGAAAACCAGAAGACAGTAGAATGGCATCTACAAAGAAATGACTCTTTTCCCTGCCAAACAGAAATCTATACCCAGAATAAAGATGAAAGATATTTCAAATAAAAGAAATTGAAAGAATTTGTCACTAACAGATCTGTACCAAGAAAATACTAAAGAACGTTCTTAGGCAGAAGGAAAGTGATCCCAGATGGAGGCTTAAGAGATTAAGGAAGAAATGAAAAGAAATCGTAAATATGTGGGTAAGCCTAAATGAATATTAACTGTATAGAACAACAATATCCTTTCCAGTTTAACATATGTACAGGATTATGATGGCATTTAAGTCAGGTCGGAGGTAAGTGGAATTAAAAGTATTTCTATAGCTCTTGAGTTGCCTGAGAATTAGTAAAACTACTAATGAACATTAGATTTGTTCTATCACAGACCCATGTTTTAATCTCGAGTGAACCATTAAAAGTGTATATTAACATTTTAATAGAGTATATAATTCCCAAGCTAATAGGAAAAAAATGAAATGATAAATTATTAGTTCCAAAGAAGGCAAGAAAGAGAAAAAGGAACACAACTTATTAAGTACAAATAGCACTCACTAAGAAGATAGATTTAAATCCAAATAAACACATTCTTTAATCATTCTCCTAATTTGAGCTTCAGAATCACTTTTTCAAGTTCAAAAAGAAAAAAATCCTCTTAGAATTTTTCATTGGAATTCCATTAACTTTTTGTTCTAAAAGTAATCATTTTTTTTCCTGTTTCCTTAAACTGAAGTGTAATTTAGCTATAACATTACATTAGTTTCAGGTGTGCAAGTAATAATTTAATATTTGTATATATTGCAAAATGATCACCACAGTAAGTCTGCATAACATCTGTCATCATACATAGTTACATTTTTTTTCCTGTGATGAAAACTTTAAGATCTATTTTTTAGTTTCGTTTATAAAATTACCATTCTATATTGCATTTGAGAAAACTGCCTCCTGATCCTCATTCCCCCTCTCCCCTCTCACTTATTAATAGATGAAATTCTAACTGGGAGAGAGATTGAGAAATACCGATGGTTGTTGAGGGAGGTAAGGGTTGGACCTGAACTAACTGTGGCTGGTATCAAACTGTTGTGAAATGGGTTAAGATAAAACGTCCTTGCTCTGGTTGGTGGAACTGATTTCTTTGAAGTGGGATATATGGTAGAGCAGGTACAAGTCTCCCACTGTCTTTTCTGTCTGACATTACTGTTTTACATTTTGATTTATGGAACTTATTCTTGAAGTCTTAGATTTTTGTTCAATATTCTTAGTTTCCAGGGTTCTTATAACTTTATAGCTCTTAATTTTTTTATGAGTTTTTTTTTTTAAATATAACAGGGGTTGGGGAAAATAAATCAGACAGTGAAAGAGGGTTTTCATCTAAACCTAGAAATAGAACAGTTGTTTTCCATTTTTTTGGCAACATTATGGATCATTAAATAATTAGGTATTTGACTTACTGGAAAGTGGGGTAATACCATATACATTTGAGAAATTGTATTTACAGGTAAGTAGAAAGGTTATTTTGTATTTTTATGTTTTAAGGGTATTGTTTCATTGCTAATAATGAAAAATGCTACCACCTGTCTACTTCTAGGTTGGAATGTTGCATCAGCAGGTAGAAGAACTTGAAAAAGTCAAGCAAGAGATGGCCATGGACTATAAGCAGGAGCTAAAGAAACTACATGAAGAAGTGAGATTTTAATTCTATGTGTTGTACCATTTTGTCTCTTTAACCCTGAGAATTTGGTTAATGGGCTAGTTTCTACTTTGTAAAGTGGCCAGTATATATTCCATAGGAGGAACAGGTTGGCAATTTTGCCTAATTATATGTTTGTTGCTACCTAGAACAGAGATTCTAAAACGTGTTTCTTGGTTGAGTACCTGAAAGAAGTGGAGCTATTTTTGTATAATATGGTGACATATTGATACCAAAATTTTATATTAAATATTATTTTTTGAGTTAAATCAGTTACTAGGTTTTAAGTAATGGAGGATCCAAAGGTTTCAGAAGCATTTTGGGATAAATAAGAGAGGTGAGAAAATTCTATAGTATCTGTTAACTCAGTCTTATTCTTTAGATTGGGAAAAATTGCTTTTAATTTTATTTAATTCCAAAACACTTCTCTCCTGCTTCCTGGGTATCGGTGCTCTAGAGGGGAACGGCTCAGGGACCACTGGCCTCGATGCTCTGCACGAGGGCAGGATGAGCTGTGGGGCTCTTAATACAAGGCTTTTGTCATAAAAATTAAAGTTTTGTTTAGAAAAATACTTTCCCTCGATTTCTATTTGACTCCATCTATTCCTTCTCTAGGGTTTATGTTTTATATGTAGTTTTGAGTTGTTTTGTATTTCAATTTGCAAATCAAACATGCTCTTAAGCCATTTTCAGTAGTACTATTTAGCACTGCTCTTGCTTTCAGAATACCAATTTGTTCCACCACCACTGTTTACAAATTCTTACATTTTAAGTCTAGAAATAACTGTGTCTACAGTTAGGCAAACTGAAGAGAAGCTATGAGAAACTACAGAAAAAGCAAATGAGGGACTTCAGAGGAAACACCAAAAATCACAGGGAAGATCGGTGTGAAATTGAGAGGTTAACCGGAAAAATAGAGGTACGTTCATAGTAACAGCTTCTTTGCAGTGATTATCAGCCCTCTTGGAGCAAAGTGATGTTTCTAATAGTACTCATTTCTGAAACCGGTTTTCTACCTTCTCCGGGACTGCCACCAAGCTACTTCATCCCATTATCATATGGTTCCCTGTGGTTGGCAGGGTTACTAGCTGTCAGTAACTCTCAACAGGGCAGTACCACCCTTCAGGGGCATCTGGGAATGTATGGAGACACTGTTTTGGTTGTCAAAATGCCGGAGTGAAACTGGCGTTCAGGGGACAGGGACCAGGAACACTAAACACCCTGGGGACTGTTCCACACAGGAAGGGTTATTGTATCCAAAATGCCAATATTGGGAAACATTGACCAGCAATTACTAGCAGTCTGTGGTGGGCAGTGGTCTTTGTCCTGTGTATCACCTAATAGAGTAGAGTCTTAGTAACTGCTGAAAGCTCACTGCTCTTCTGTTCAGAGTAGTCTGCACATCAGGTTGTTTATCCCCAGCTCCCGTTTGGATATGGTAAGCCATTTACCTCCCTCTTTGCTGACTTTGATTGTTGTGCACTGGATTGATTCCCTGAAGGACCGAAGGGAAGTGGTGAGTTAACATTGCCGAGAGCAGATGCTGAAGCAGCACAGGGTTGTCACTGTCTTCCCCTGGAATCTGCCACTCCCCTCTCTGTCTCTGCCATTGGCTCTCCACTGCACCTGGGAATCAGCCAGGGCCCTCTGAGGCTCTCAGAGCTTCCGACCCAGCAGTAGGCATGGCACCTAGGAATCTACATTTTATGCAGCTCCCCTGGCTGACTCTAATTTGAGAAACATTGTTCAACATCTTTTTTTTGATTACTTAAAATGTTTCTACTCAGAGCAACCTGTTAAATGCCCATATATTATTACTACCTAGAGTTGCAATTTTTGTTTAATATTCTTCTACATGTTGATATTCTTATACATTCAAAGAGCTTAGAATCTGAGGACTACAGAGATACTGCTTCCTCTCCAGCCCGTTTCAGGGTTACCTGGACTTTCCCCCACCAGATTCTTCATTACCACTTCCTGACCAGTTTCTCTTCTTTCTCCCTCAAAAACCCCATCTTTGATTTTCATGTCATCAGCCCGTGTCGTCTACCAGTGTACATACAACCAAAGCATCATCTTCTGACCCCTGGGTCACTCCCCCGGCTCAAAGATCTCAGCTCCCAGTTCACTGTCACTCTGTCCGGCATCAGTCTTCCTGTGGTTCCGGAGGCTTTCAGTGGCCATAAGAATGATGCTTATAAAACTCTTGGTCTTGGAATTCCAGTGTTCTTTCCCCCATACATGTTTTGATCTCTATGTGTCACACATCTGTTGCCATCACTGTGCCTTGAGTATTGTCACTACCAGTACTTGCCCCCCTCCTAGAATCACATGTTAAGCATCTCATTCTCTTTTCAGCTCACCCCCCTCTAGTCCCCGGGCTCATCATCCCTTGACCCCATCCCTTAAAGTGAATGAATTCAGCCACCTCTTCACTGCTCATTATCTACCTCGTGTCCTCACTCTCCAGTCCTCACTCAGTTTAAACTCCATGGCTGCATTCCTTTCGTTCCCCTTCAGCACCTGTGCCTCTCTCTTGCTTTATCACATTTGCTTGGCACAACCATAACTGTTTAAACCCAGCTTTCTGCCCACTGGGTACTTGCCGTGTGTAGCAGAACATGGCTGGAGAAAAACCTAATATGAGGACTGGTCTCATTTTAAATTTGTGGTCACTCATACCATTTTTCCTCTCATTCTCCTGCTTTTCACTGCTGTTTCACACTTTCTCTTTTCTCAAACCTGTAACACTTTTCCCCACATTCTCACCTTTGGGTAATGATCTCACTTTCTGTGTCACTGGCAAACTAGAAGCACTGAGAAGAGAATTTCACAAACTTCTGACACTGTGTCTACCCCGCTGTTGGCGTCTGTGCCCCAGTGCCCTGCGTTCCTGCGAGAGGAGCTGTTTGTGCTCCCGCTTCCCTCCCCACAAGGTTGCTCCAGAAATTTCCCTCCTCTCTTCTGCATCCTTATCTTTTCCTCCCTACTGGGCATTTTCCACCAACATCCAAACTTCTCCCCTCTTAAGTACTCTCTCTAGACTTCTCTCTTCCTCCTCTGAATACTGCCCCATTTTCCTCCTTCATTTTATAACTAAACTACTTTAGACATCTATACTTGTCTCCTTTTCATCCATTTTATTCCCCCCAGCTCAGTAAGACTTTTGTCGCCGCTGTCTACAGAAGCTGTTTACCTGGCGGTGACCAATGACTCCCACGTTACTAGAGCCTGTGACCAGCCCCCACCATCCCTATCTTAGCTGCGCATTGGACCCAGCTGTCGCTCCCTCCTCCTTAAAACACTTCCTTGATTTGGCATGGATGGAGAATAACCATGCTTTTCTGATTTTTCTCCTACCTCGTAAGCCACTCTTTGTCAGTCTCTTCTGCTCCCCAACATTTAACGTTGGAATACCCCTAGGTCTCAGAGGTATCCAACCTTTTGGCGTCTCTGGGCCATGCTGGAAGAAGAAGAGTTGTCTTGGGCCACACATTAAATACACAAACACCAACAAAAACTGATGAGCAAAAACAAAAAAGGTTTTAAGTAAATTTATGATTTTGTGTTGGACCACATTCATAGCCAACCTGGGCCGCGTGCTGCCTGTGGGCCGCAGGTTGGACCCCTGCGCCTAGGGTCATGTCATTGGAGCTCTTTTTTTTTGTTTCCTATCTGTGCTCATTCCCTTGGTGAAAATTCGGTCTCATAGTTCTAAGCACTGTGTCTGTGTTAACCCCCAAATTTATATAGCCAGTCTTGACCGCTCTTCTTCACGACAGAATAATTTCCAGCTGCCCGTTCCACATCTCCACTTCAGTGTCTAAAGCTGTAATGAAGGTCCTGATTTTTTCTCCCCCATCTCCAACACCATTCCTGTTATAATTAATGGCAACTCCGCTCCTCAGTTTGCTCAAGCCTGAAGCCTGGGAGTCACCCTTGACTTCTCTTAGCACAATAGCCAGAATGATTCTGTTGTAATGTAAATCGAGTCATGTCCCCTCCTTTACAGAAACCTCCCAGTAGCTTCTCTTAAACTGCGAAGTTACCCTAATAACCCACAGTCTCGCTCTCTGTCCATGCTCTGACCCTTTTCCTCTCATTTTTCCTTTTACTCCATTCTAGTCACACCAGCCCTCCTTGTTCATCCTTAAACATACCAGGATGCTTCCACTTTAATGTCTTGTACTTGCTGTTCCCTCTCCTCAAATAGTATAATTTCATTCCCATCTCTCTAAATGTCTTATTAAAAGTTAGCTATTCAGTCTGGCCATCCATTTATAAAATTGCAACCCCAAACTCTGAGCACTTGGTACTGTATTTTCTCTAAAACATATTACCATCTAATATACTATATACAATGAATGTGTTGTCTATTGCCCTCACATCAAGTGATGCTGGGATTTTTATTTATTTTGTTAGCTTTTGTATCCCTAATACCTGGAACGGTACCTGGCATATATGATTGAATGGCTGAATGAATGAATGAATGAGTGAATGAGTGAGTGTGTGATGATCTGAAAGGTGGTTGACAGTAATTACCCTAAGCTAGCATGAGACTTTTGGAGTTGAAGGAGAACAGTGATAGAAAGACTGAGTTTTCATTCCTTTTGATTTGCCCTGTTTTCATAAATATTGGACTTATTTTCTTGATCATGCAACTCAAAGTAGTAGTGAGCCATCATTAACTTTGAACTATTTGCTTTGGGTAATAAATATCTGTTAAAACTTAGTACAGATTTCTCTTGTTATTCAAGTCCTTGCAGTTCTTCCGTTGAGACAGTAAAAATGTGTATATCAGAGGATATTGTGTTATCTGGATCTATTTGGTTCCTGAGTTTTAGATACTGAGAAGTAAGAATTTGGCTACCAAGGGACTTATCTAAAAATTTATATGAATCTACTCAGTTCTGGGTTTGGATATCAAGAATTTGCGCAGTGAGGGATATCCGTAATCATATTTTCAAAGTTTAGTTATCTTAGCATCAGTTTTCTGAAAAATTGCTAAAAAAATTATAACAACCCATAGGTGGCAGCATATCTGTGAAAATTGTTTTGAACCCTGTATTTAGCCTCTGTGTTTCATACTCTTCACCATTAGGGTGTTAAATTTAGAAAGACAGATGTTCAGAAGCACAGCATGTGTGGAATTCAGTATTGCTCTACAGTTCTATCAGCTGAGTGAGTAATGGGGCCCCTGCTGTGGAGGAAGGTGAGTGTGTAGCAGGAATGTGGGGAAAAATTAAAGTAAAAGTGAACCTGGCAAGCATGACAGCAAGGGGAAGCACTTAGAAGTTAAGTACCTTAATTGCCTCTTCAGGAATTTCGTCAGAAATCACTGGACTGGGAGAAGCAACGTTTGATTTATCAGCAACAGGTATCTTCTCTGGAGGCACAAAGGAAAGCCCTGGCTGAACAATCAGAGATAATTCAGGTAGGCTTTAAGACATTTCAAAGGAATGAGAGAAAGAGAGGTTTTGATTAAATTTGAACTAGCTTAATGCAATACACGTGGGCTTACTCATGCCCACGTGTGTCCTCAGGCCTAACTTCTTCCTTTGCTTGCCGGCTTCCCTCCCTGGCCTCCTTACTTCCTCCCTCACGCTCTCGCTCTTGCTTGCTCACTCTGTCACACTCTCGCACCCTCGTGCTCGCTCTACACTCACATTAGCAGAATGAACGTGAATGTTCCCCTTCTCCCTCCACTTCTCTCTTTCTACCTGTTCTCTCGTCTTCTCCGTTTCTCTGGCTTACTTGTTCTGGCTGTTTCTGGCTGTTACCCTGGCTCGACTTCTGCCTGTGTCTTGCTTGACGCCGCAGTAGCTGGGGTACTTTGGCTGAGGTGCCTCAGCCAGGGAGCTGCAACGAGTCTCCCTGTTTGGGCACAAATGCTGAGAGAGTCACCCTGCATTGGCGTGCACACTAATTAAAAGCCGTATCTTGTGACAACAAACACTTTTAGAATACTAGTATAAACTGTTTTTTAATGAAGAACTAATGGCCTAGGCAAAACCAAAATATAGCCATCAATTTAGGAATATTTCTTTTTGAGGGACATTCGGTTTGTTTGCTTTTTCAATTAATAGCCAAGACCATAAAGGGAAGCATTGAGAGAAATGAATATTTGTGACAATTTGTTATGTGCTAGACACTGTCTCAATGCTTCTGTGTGCAATTCTCTAGAATATATAGTTATATGTTATCTACTTTATATGAGAACCTCTCGAGGTTGGTAGCTACCAGTTTTATAGAGGGAGGGAATAGACTGCGTAAGTTAAGAGAGCTGGAGATAAGCTTTATTTCTTTATTTCTTTAAAAAAAAATCTGCATTATTTTCTGCTTGGAGTCTCAGTAATGTACTGGCTTCTGACTATCCCTCCCCCCCCCACCCCCCCAATATTAGCTGACTGATCAGCTACCACCAATGGTTATGCTTTGAGAGACTCCTCTGAGAATGGCAGGAGGGATCCTGTATATCTAGACCTGAGTGTTTTTGCCTGAACTAAAGCACTAAACAAACAAATACCCATAAGATATTGTTATATTCTAATTGTAGCCTTCAGATGGGCAAAAAAGAAAATTGAGTTTTTGATAGTTCCCAATTATTCATCTATGGCATGTATTTATTATCGTTTGCAGACCTTTTATTTTCAAATTACTGCTGTAATTACTCTGCATAATTAAAACTTTATTGTTAGTAAAAATGAGATTTTTATTTACCAAAATTCAGCTAGGGCTATAATAATAAGCTTTTAAAATGCCAACATTTGTTTTCCCTTATAAGGGTATTTGAATTATATTCATAGTTTTGTTTAAATTAAAACTGCTGTTTCACTAAAAAAAGAAAAAAAAGTTCTTTATACTTCTCTTTCTCCTTTAGCAAACTAAACAAAATGAAATCTTTCTGTGATTCGGTGTGTGGCAGTGCTATATGGTCTTCATTAAAAAAAGAATTAAAGAAACTTCTGTATACTGTTTCCTAGCATTAATGGTTATCATATTGCTAGTTTTTTTAACTGTGGTAAAAAACACATTAAAATTTGCCATCTTAACCGTTTTAAAGAGTATATAGTACAGTAATGTTAACTATTGGGTTGGCCAGAAATTCTGTTTAGTTTTTTCCTTAAAGGCACAGTTTTTGTTTTCACCAATAACTTTATTGATTTGGATATTCTGAGTATGTCAGCTATCTCCCACTATTGGCTTCTAGTGGTTAGAGCCCATGGATGTTGCTAAACATCTTCCAAAGCATAAGGTAGGCCCACAGGAGAAGAATTATTTGGCCAAAATGTCAATAGTACCAAGAAACTTCACAAACCACTTTTGACACAGTCAGTCACAGCACCTTCTCCATACAATGCATAAATCTTTTTTTTTTTTGCATTTCATTTGATTTTACATTTTTTGAAATAATAAAGCGTAATGCAATGACAATGTTGCATATTTTCTTTCATCTTCAATTTTAAGATGGCGGCACAAAAATTCATTTTTGATAAGTTTTTTTAAATGCACGCTGATATGACAGCTGTCACAATACAGCCCAACAAAATCGTTTCAAATGAGGTTAAACACAACTACATACTACTAGAGCCAGCATACAGAAAAAAACAAATGAACTTTTTGGCCAACCCAGTGGCTACAGATTGTTGTGTAACAGCTCTCCAGAACTTTCTCAATGTGCAAAACTAAGATCCATTGAACAACTAACTCATTTGCTAATCTTGTTTCAGCCTTCCCTACTTTTGGTTTCTCGCTAGAATATTACAAAGCATGTAACAGCATTGTTTTATTTCCCAACAATAAGAACTTAAAAAACATAATTTTAGTATACCAGTATCATGTTAGTAGAATAAATAACTTTTTAATACAATTTAATATCTGGTGTGTTCAAATTTTTCCAGTTGTCGGAAATAATGTCTTTTTATAGTTGGATACTCAAATCAGAATCCAGTAAAAGTTGACGCATTGCATTTTGTTCATACTTGGGTCACTTTGAACAATAAAGGTAGAAAATCTGGGAGACTGGATAAATGGATATCAACACACTTCCCCCAATTTTAAGAAATTCTTGTTGTAAACTTTTTCTTATATACTTAACATTTAAAAGAGCTTATAATAACTTCTCACTCCTTGAGTTATATGTTTGCGTGAGTTGTTGTTTTTTTAGTTAGCTATTGAAATTACATAATACATGTTCATTTTAGAAAAATGAGAAAATATAGATGAAATGAAAATTACTATGATTAATATTTTGGAGTAAATTTCTTCCAGCCTTTTCTATCCGTAACCTGCATAGCAACCCTGGGACTTGGCAGAATGCAGCTAGATGTAGGATCAGGTTTTGGGCCCATTTTAAAAATGAGGTGATTTTCTTACTGTTGAGTTTTAAGAATTCTTTTTAAATTTTGTATAACAGTCCTTTATCAAGTGTGTCTTGCAGATATTTTCTCCCAGTCTGTGGCTTGGCTTCTCATTCTTTTGACCTTGTTTAGAGGAGCAGAAATTCTAATTTTAATGAAGTTCAGCTTATTAATTCTTTTTCAGGGAATGTGTCTTTCATGTTATCTAAAAAGGTATCTCTGTTCCCTAAGATCTAGGTTTTTCTCTTATGTTCTAGGAGTTTTATGGATTTGTATTTTACATTTAGGTCTGTGATGCATTTTGAGTTAATTTTTGTGAAATGTGTAATGTCTTTGTCCAGATTTATTTTTTTGCTTGTTGATAACCAATTGTCCAGCATTGTTTGTTGAAGAGGCTATTTTCACTCCATTATATTGCCTTTGCTCCTTTATCAGTAAAGTTCAGTGGACTATATTTATGGGGCTGTATTCCTGCGCTATGTATTCTGTTCCATTAATCTGTTTGTTATTCTTTTGTCAGTGGAACATTGTTTTGATTACTTTAACTTTGTTTTAAGTCTTGAGGTCAGGTAGCTTCAGTCATCCAACTTTGTTTTTCTCCTTCAATATTGTGTTGGATATTCTTAGTCTTTTACTTCTTCATATAAACTGTAGAATCAGTTTGTTGACATCCATAAAGTAATTTGGTGGGATTTTGTTTGGGATTGTGGTGAATCCATAGTTCACGTTGGGAAGAAATGACATCTAGACAATATTGAGTCTTCCTATCCACAAAGATGGAATATCTCCCCATTTATTTAGTTCTTTGATTTCATTCATCACAGTTTTGTAGTTTCCGTTATATAGACCTTGTACATATTTTGTTAGACTTGTACTTAGTATTTAATTTTTTAGGTGTTAATATAAATGGTATTATGTTTTTAATTTAAATTTCACGTGTTCATTGTTGGTATGTGGCAAATCGATTGACATTTGTATGTTAACCTTGTATCTGCACCTTGCTATAGTTGCTGATTAATTTCAGGAGTTTTTTTTTTGTTGATTATTTCAGAATTTTTACATAGACAATCACATTATCTGTGAACAAAGACAGTTGTATGTCTTCCTTCCCAATCTGCTTACCTTTTATTTCCTTCTTTTGCCTTATTACATTAGCAAGGGCATCCAGTGTAATGTTGAAAAGGAGTGATAAGAGAGAATAACCTTGCCTTACACCTGATCTTAGTGAGAAAGCTTCACCTTTCTCTATTAAGTATAATGTTACCTGTACATTAAAAAAAAAAAAAAACAACCCTCACCAAGGACATGCTTATTGATTTTAGAGAGGGGGAGGGAAACATTGATGTGAGAAACATTAATCGGTGGCCTCTCGTATGTGAGCTGGCGATCAAGCCTACAACATGTGCCCCTACCGGGAACTGAACCTGCGACCTTTCAGTTTATAGGACAATGCTCCAAGCAAGTGAGCCACACTGGCCAGGGCTGGTTTTTTGTTGTTTGTTTTTTAATTCTTTTTAGCTTTTTAAATTACAGTTGATATTCAATTTTATATTAGTTTCAGGGGTACAGCGTAGTGGTAAGACATTTATATATCTTATGAAATAATCTCCAATAAATCTAGTACCCATCTGATAACATGCATAGTAATTACAGTATCATTGGCTGTATTCCCTATGCTGTAGCTGTGCGGTTTTTATAGTTAGTCTCTATCAAGTTGAGAAAGTTCCCCTCTATGCCTAGTTTTTATCATTCATGAGAGTTGTTTTTTTTCCTATTAATGGGTTTTATTTTTAATGAGCTAATGTTTTATGCTTTTATGGAAGTAAAACTGAGTTTCAGTTTAGTTTTCCTAATTCATTGATGATTCTTTCATCATTTTACTTTTACATATTGGTAATCTGTGTTTCTAGGCTCAGCTTGCCAATCGGAAGCAGAAATTAGAGTCTGTGGAACTGTCCCGCCAGTCGGAAATTCAGCACCTGAGCAGTAAGCTGGAGCGGGCCAATGACACTATCTGTGCCAATGAGTTGGAAATCGAGCGCCTCACCTTGAAGGTCAACGACTTGGTTGGAACCAATATGACTGTGATGCAAGAGCAGCGGCAAAAAGAAGAAAAATTGAGGGAATCTGAAAAACTATTAGAGGTGTGTTTTAAAATTACTATAATTGGGGAAATGTGGGAAAATGCGTGCATGTATGTTTTAAGGGAGAATAATTAACTTAGAACTATTTCCAAAATTTATGGGGTTTTTTTCCAATTCTGAGGCTGATAGATCAGATATTGATAGTTTTATTAATATTGTCCCTATTATATGTTATAGTCTGATTGCCTGGCTTCCTTTTCTCTTGAAATAGAAACATTGTAATAACACCCGACTTTTTTTCTGAGTATTTTTTAGGTCCTACAGGAAGAAAAGAGACAATTAAAGGCAGCTCTTCAGTCTCAAGAAAATTTAATTCATGAGGCAAAAATGCAAAAGGAGGAGCTACAAGCAAAATTAAAGGCAACAGACACTCAACACACAGTAGAGGCCGTAAGGTATATTTCATCTTAAATATTATTAATCTTAGGCACTTGGTGTTTTGATATCAAGAATCAGTTTTATATTGTATATTTATAATTTTGTGTTTGCTAATATTACGGGTTTTCTTACTCAGTTTTAATTTCCAAGTTAAATTTTTATAGTGTTATAAAGTTTTGTATGGTTTTCTGCCTCCAGTTTGAGTCCCTAAGCTAGAGACTGTGATATATAGAAAGTTAGGGACCCCTTGCTCAATCTGTATCCTTGACCAAACTCCAAATGTGAAAGGAATTAGTCTACATCTCCTGGATAGAGATGTAGATTAGATTGTGATTATTAGATCTTTATCATCAGTATCTTCGATAAGCCAGCTATTGGGATGGCCCTTTTAAGAAAATTCCCAAAATTGATTTTATTTCTGTATGCAAATTACTGCTGTGAGGCTAGTAGTGGAGGGAAATAGAAGGAGCTGTGCTCCTTTTGCTTGATTTAACTCTGGTGCACATATCTTTCTTTCTTTCACTTTTTAAAAAAAGTTTTTATTTATTTATTTTCAGAGAGAGGGGAAGGGAGGGAGAGAGAGAGGGGGAGAAACATCAATGTGTGGCTGCCTCTCATGCGCCCCTGATTGGGGACCTGACCTGCAACCCAGGCACGTGCCCTGACTGGGAACTGAGCCAGTGACCCTTTGGTCTGCAGGCCGGCACTCAGCCCACTGAGCCACACTGGTCAGGGCTGGTGCGCATTTCTGTTCTTGCCAGAACTCTGGTAATTTTCCAGTTTCTGTGATTTAAGGTGTCAAGTGTCAGCAAAGTGAGTTTTGTCGTTTTGCCTTTTCCCCTTGAAAATCAGGCCAAAATTCCAGTTGGGAAAGGCGTAAACTGCTGCTGACATTTTTGAGAAGCATCATCTCTTTCCTCTTTACTCTCTCAGTGTTCTTTTCATAAAGCAGGAGACAAACTGAAGAGTCCAGAAGAGTTTCGTTACCAGAAACAGTTGGGAAATTTGAAAGCTTTGCAAATTATTTTTGTTTGCAAAGATAAAAGGCCTTCCCTAGCCCTCCTGTATCCTTTGCTAGGTCACTGCAGGAGTCTCAGATGGAAAGGAGGTACACCTCTCAAGAGCAGGACTTAGACAATGTACTCTCCCAGCTGGATTTAACCCACACCAGTGAGGAACTGCTGCAGGCAGAAGTGACTCGTCTGGAAAGCAGGTAGATACTTAAACATTTCCAAAATGGTCAACTTGTTAAGGATGATTTTGATCATCTGTTGATAAAGTAAACTAATAAAATAGTCAGTAAAAAAGCAAGTTCTTTTTCTCTAGCATCTACAAATGGCCTGACTTCTTATCTCTTTGAGAAAACAGAAGCAATTAAACGAGAACTTCCTAATCTTTCTGCAACCGAAGTCGGCCTGCATCTGTGCTCATAATCTGTTCCAGTAGATTAATTGATGGATGACATGTCTGTGCTCCTAAAACTTGTTTCCACAGTTTCTCTTTTCTCTTTTGCATCATAAAGGTCTTCCTCTCTGATAATTTTTCCAGTCATATAAAATATGCTTTAATATTTCCTATCTTGGGGAAAAAATTAAAACCTTCCTTTAATCCTGTGTCCCTATCAAGTTACTTCCATATTTCTTTGCTTTCTTTCAAAACCAAATTCTTCAAGAGTTGTCTGTAGCACTTCTTCACCTTGCATCTGCATGGAAGCCCTTCAGTTACACTTTGCTCCCCACCTGCCAGCTCCCTAGAACCATTCTTGGCGAGGTCACACTGGACACAAGGTGTCCTAACTTCTGTTCTGAAATGCTGTTGGTATTTCCTTGGGTGTTAATTTAATCCTGATTTATGCTATACCATGCTCCACTCACTTATATTGCTGTCATACCTGTGAACTTTTTTTGTCAGTCATACCTCCGAACATTTTGACTGAGGAGAGTTTGATATTTTATTTTAAACACGAATCATGGTCATTTGTACACTAACATTTTCTGTACCTAAAAGAAAAAATATATAAACTGTTGCTGTTTTACCCTTTTATATATAAGTAATACATTTTTTGTTTTTACTTTTATTGCTGTTTTTGGAAAGCAGCAAGTATTCTCTTTACATAATAAATATACATACCTACACACATGCATATACAGTTTTTGTTTGTTTTTTTTTCACCTTGGAATACTTAACATAGTCCTGGTTATCATTATTGAGGTATAAGTACACACTTTAGATTGAATAAAATAATTAAAATCTTAACCTTCTCTTTGACAGTAGAACTAATTTTACATTTTTATTGTAGATTTTTCCATTGATTGGCTTTCGATTGTCTTTTCCACATACACATGTTTCACTACGCTGTCCTCAGGCCCTTAAGACTTGCCTCTGGCTTCCGACTTGCAATGTGACCTTGGCATCTTAGCCTCTTTAGGTCCCGATTTTCTCACCTGTTACTAGGACAAGGTTATCTCTGAGCTTTCTAACTCAGCATTTGACATTGTAATCACATACTAAGTCCCAAGTAAATGAGCATACTAGGATTTTCAGAAATAGGTAAAATTGGAGTGAATAGACATAAACACCAGTCCTCAGTACTGAAACAATGATTTTACAAAATTATTTTTTAGGCCCTGGCTGGTGTGGCTCAGTTGATGGTAGGTCTGATTCCGAGTTAGGGCCTGTGCCTAGGCTGCGGGTTGGTCCCCATTCTGGGCACGATCCCTGCTGCGGGTGCTTAAGGGAGGCAGCCAGATCCATGCCTCTCTCTCACATCTGTGTTTCTCTCTCCCTTCCTCTGTCTCTAAAAACATTTTAAAAAAAAGAAATGTCCTCAGGTGAGGATAAAAGAAAAATTCTTTTTTTGTATCAGAAGGCAACTAGAAAAAAGAACCCTTTTACTTTTCTTTAAAACGTATTTATTTATTTAGGGAGGGGGGAGGGAGGGAGAAAGAAAGGCGGACACAATGGTCGGCTGCCTCTTGCATGCACCCCAGCCAGCGACAGAACCCGAAACCTGAAGCCTAGGCCCCAGGCGTGCACCCTGACTGGGAATCAAACTGGTGACCTTTTGCTTTGCAGGACGTGCCCAAACTACTGAGCCACACCGATCAGGGTGAAAAGGGAACCTTTTAGATAGTTTATTTGTGTTGTTCCATTTGAATAAAATCTTTCCTAACTGGAAGAATTCAAATAGTTGCTTTTGAGTTGTGTTGCAAAGATTGTATTTTTGAACGATAGCTTATCTGGTAAGTTGGCTGTGCTGGTGAGACAATCTCGGTTGTTATTAAGCACTTATTGAACAGTGTAGCACCAACCGATCCAGGGGCTGAGGTGATGGTGGGCACATCTGGAAGGAAATGAGTAAAAGACATTATTTTAATAATAGAATTTGTAGTTTGAGAGACAAATGTACACATTAAAGGACTGGAGAGGAATTTCAAGTGGTAGATTTAAGGTAGATAATTCTAGAAAATATGTACATTCAAGCTATAAAAATGGAAAATAAACTATATTTAAGGTGATCAGGGGGATGAGGGTTGGGGTGGCTTTATCAGGAAAATGCTGATCTGATTCTTGAGAGGATGTTGACCCCCCATTGCCAGGCGGGAGAGGAAAGTGCTTTGTGGTCAAGGGAATGGCACACGCAGAGACAGGAAGTCAGGCGTAGCAGAGGGCTCGTGGCAGACAGTGCAGCCTTTTGATTTAAAAGCAGAGAGATTTTATTTGTAGAAATGAGCAGTGAGATAGGAGGGGTATGATGCCCCCGATGTTCTTGTATCTGATAAGGGGTTGATTCTTAAGTAAGGGTGACAAGTTAGAAACTCTTTGAAGAAGATTATCCTGGCAGCTGTGTGTAGAATGGAATTGTAATTAAGTGTAGTGAAGATTTAGGTTATGATGGCACCTCCTGTACAACTAGAGGGAAAAAAGTTAGCTGTAATCTTTTAGAATTTTGTAACCAGTTAAATTTTAAGCAGAAGGAAAGACTATAGGTAAACACAGAACTATCAAAAGTATCTTCAGAAGACTGAATTGGATTTAGCTGCCTCTGGGGATAAGGAAATTGGAAATGAGTTTTAATCTGGGGCGGGAGGTGATGTTTGAGATATATCTTGGTCATCAAAAAGGTAAGTTAGATAATTCAATTTGTGGGTTTCAGGGTTTTTTAAAAAAGATTTTGTTTAGTTTTAAAGAGAGGTGGAGGGAGGGATAAAGAGAGGGAGAGAAACATTAATGTGAGAGAGAAACAGTAACCTGTTGCCTCTAGTACACGCGCCAACTGGGGACTGACTGAACACCCAACCCAGGCATGGCCCTGATGGGGAGTCGAGCTGGTGACCTTTTGCTTTATGGGAGGACACCCAACCCACTGAGCCACGCTGGTCAGGGTTCAGGGTGTTGTTTTAAATATGTGATCCCATTTTTGTCTTGTAGCCTGGAGTCTGTGAGCACAACATGTAAACAGCTGAGCCAAGAACTGATGGAAAAATATGAAGAGTTGAAGAAGATGGAAATACACAACAACGAGTACAGGACGGAGATTAAGAAGGTAAAGAGCTGCATGCTTGGGGTCGCAGTGTTGTTTGTACCAATGGCTTGAGCTGTGAGTTGAGAGGTTGTAGGAGTTATTTTTAATGAGAGAAAAATGTAGTTCAAAGGGCCGCTTGATATTCAGTAGTAGACGAGTACCTGCTATGTGCTTAGGGGAAGTGTCTTTGTCACCCTCAGGGATATCACACAAATATTTTCAAGATAATTGAAACCTTCCCTCTTTGCACTCTAAAACTTTATTTTAAGACATATTTTTAAATGGAAATATTTCTAAGGTATATACACTTTCCTGCTTACAAAAAGCTAGATGAACTAGCATTTAATGTTTTCTTACTGACGAAAGGTGGCTATGGGTGTGTCTTCTCTCCTGCGCTGTGGCGTAGTTAGCTTCCCCATTGGGGAGTGGGGTGTGCAGAGCTCTTTGTCTCTGCACTAATGGGCTCTGGCTGTCCTGTTTGTTGATTCATTTTTTTTTTTATTGCTTCTTTGGGATTATTTCTAGCCCCTTTCTTAATTTTGTCTTTCTGTTATCTTCTGTGGACCAGGAAACCATGTAAGCAAAATTTTGAGATTTGCATCTAAAAAAAAAGAATGAAGGTCACGGGTGCCGTCCTCTAAATAATTGTTCATGGGCCTTGATACTGCTTCTCAGTATTTAAATAACTTATCTGTCCCTCTTTTGAGATATAATAAGTGATTATGGGTATAACTAACTGACCTTCAGTACAGACATGCAACTTGGTAAATTGCTAATTTCCTGCAGATTTTATCTAGGAAAAAAATTCATGTCTCGAAGTAAGGTAAAAATTACCATATTATTTTAACTATTAATATATTTTTCTATCTCCATACTTTCTCTTAATTTTTCACGCTTTCCTTTTTGCTTCTTTGTAGTTGAAAGAACAGATTTTACAGGCTGATCAAAGCTACAGTTCTGCACTAGAAGGAATGAAGATGGAAATCTCTCATTTAACTCGTGAGTTACATCAGCGAGATATCACTATTGCTTCGGCCAAAACTTCTTCCTCCGATATGGAAAAGCGACTCAAAGCAGAGATACAAAAGGCAGAAGAAAAAGCTGT